>CAUYON010189961.1:0-95193 GCA_963573935.1 Arctocebus calabarensis
GTAGTACCTTTAACAAATATGAAATGTCCATCTTTATCCTTTCTTACTTTGGTTGGTTTAAAGCCTATTGTATCTGTGAATAAGATTGCAACACCTGCTTTTTTCTGTTTTCCATTTGCCTGGACTATAGATGACCATCCCTTCACCTTGAGTCTAAATTTATCTTATAAGGTAAGATGAAATTCTTTTATGCAGCAGATATCTGGCCTGAGTTTTTGTATCCAGTCAGCCAACCTATGCCTCTTTAGAGGACAATTTAAACCATTCACATTAATTGGAAATAATGATAAATCTTCAGAAAGTCCAGTGGACATTTTTAATCCTTTCATCACTGTGGAAGATGAAATTTGATAAAAAGTTTCTGGGTGAGTTTACTTTTGTGGTGGAGGATTATGCTGGTTATTATGGAGGATAGGTCTGAGAATATCCTGGAGAGCTGGTTTAGTTATAGCAAATTTCTTCAACATGTGAATGTCATTAAAGTATTTAATTTCTCCATCCTAAATTATACTCAGTTTAGCTGGGTACAGGATTCTGGGTTGAAAGTTCTTTTGTTTTAGGAGATTAAAATTCGATGACTATATTCTTCTAGCTTGAAAGGTTTGATCAGAGAGGTCTGCAATTATTCTCATATTCTTCCCCTTGTAGGTAATGGATTTCTTACGTCTTACTGCTTTCAGAATTTTCTCCTTCTTATTAACTTTAGTGAAGTTAATTATGATGTGCCTGGGGGATGACTTATTCGGGGTGAGTCATGCTGGGGTTCTGAAACTGTCTGCTATCTGAATTTCAGAATCTCTTGGCATGTCTGGGAAGTTCTCTTTCATAATCTCATAAGGAAGAGACTTTATGCTTTGTGACGCCACTTCATCATTTTCAGGTATCCCTATAAGGTGAGTATTGGTTTTCTTCGAGTTATCCCAGAGCTGTCTGAGAGAATGATCCATTTTTCCCTTCCATTTCTCTTCTTCTTTGAAAGTTTGGGAGCATTCAAAACTTTGTCTCCCATGCCAGAGATCCTTTCTTCTGCTTGCTCCATTCTATTACTGAGGAATTCTACTGTATTTCTCAGATCTTTGAGGGCTGCAACTTCTTGTCTTAATGTGTCAAAATCTTTGGTTATTTTGTCTTTGATTTCGTTGAATTCTTGAGACATCTTTCGGGTCATCTTTTGGATTATTTCTTGAAATTCTAATTCCATCTTTTCCTCCATTCCGCTGTTCTTATTTGCTATCCAGACTCTGAATTCGATTTCTGACATCTCAGCCATTTGCTTGTGCAAGAGATCTTGTGCTGTATCTACCTTGTCATTCCTTGGCGATGTTGATCTACTCTGATTATTTATATTGCCAGAGTTTTTCTATTGATTCCGCCTCATGATTATTTTTCACTGTTGCCTATGACCGTCCTCAGAGTTTGGGAGGTATCTCTCCCCGATCAGACCCCAGCAGGATCACTTTGTTGTTGCTGGATCTTTGTAGGGAATGACCCTGTATAACTCCTCTGGGACTGCCCCACCCAGGGAGTTCTGGCTGTGGGAGCAGCTCCAGTGTGTGGCAGCCCAGATCAAGCAGCCGGGCATGGGATGGTTCATGTGGGAATACCAGGCACCCAGTGGCCTTTGCAAAGGGAGCCCATGCCTCCAGCAGTCTCTGGCTTAGAGGAGGACTCCAGAGGGAGGGCACGGGTCGCACCACCTCCTGAGTCCCTGGCCAGATGGGCAGAGTTAATGTTGGTATTAACTGTCCAGTTTGACTGACTGACCTGATGGGACCTTTAGGGATAGATGTCCTAAGTGCCTACTCCATGGGAAATAGAAGTCCATGAAATACCCACTAAACCAGCCACAAATTATATTTATATATTGATAGTGTCTGTTTCCCCAACCAGACTGCAAGCCAGGGGTGTGTCCTGAGGTTGTCATATTCCTCTTTGTTTCCCTGATTCACCCAGCCAGGTCTTTGCATGTGGTGAACACTCAGAAATGTTTATGGATCAGAAATAAACACATTTAAAACAGGATTGGGAAAGCACTTCCTTTACAGATGCTGTTTGGGGTCTCAGTTGGCCCCAGCTGGGCCTCCAGAGCTCCTGGCTGCGCACATGGCCTGCACCCGGGAAGGGATGGGCCAGTGAAGAGCCCCAGGTGTGCTTAGGGCCAGGACTGGATGCCTGGGTCAGAAGGTGGGGGTAGGGAAGGGCGTTGTCCTGGGACAGCCTCTGACTTCTAAGAGGGACGAGTGCTTCCAGGTAGATTGCTCATGTACCTTCGGGCCTCACTGTGTATGTCAGAGGTGGGTCTGTATTGTGGGCTAGTGAATAAGGCAAGAGACCAGCAATCCTCCCATGCCAGCGTGCCCCCGAACTTGCTGGGCATCTGGTTAAAAGGCAGATTCTGATTCTGTTGAGCGTTGGGTGGGGTCTGGTCTGAGCTGCTCTTTTTCTGGTGAGTTCTCCCATGCTGCTGCTGATGGATGGGCTGCACACTGAGCAGAGTGGCCAGGATCTGTTCTATTCCCCTCTGAGGGTTGGCTCCCAGGAGTGGGATAAAGCAGGTCCTCCATACCATTTGCTGGAGAAACCCCAACAGTTCAGTGTTTTCTGCCCCAGCCTTGGATGCAGAATTGCGCCCTTTGAGAGCAAAAGGAGGACTCAGAATTCCAAGCACTTACTTTTAACATGGAGAGCTGCACGCCTGGCCAATGAGAGTGAGTTGGAGGCTGGGAATGGTGGCTGACTGCCAGAAGGAGAGGAGGGATGAGCCGCCCAGCCCAAGGGGGTGGGGACACTGCGGGGAGGCCCTGCAGCTGGCAGAGGGACCATTGGCCTAGCCCCAGGTTTTAGTGAGGGGGCTGGAAGACCCACAGACCCCCTAAGGACAGCCTCATGGGGCCTCCCTGCCCCTGAGATAAGTTCAGTCGGCAAGTTTTAGAGTTCCGGAAGTTGGGCTTGGGATCTCGGTTGTGTGCTATCTAATTCAGCAAGAAACAAAGGATGGTTATTTGGTGCATCTGAGATGCATCAGGTGTCTGATACCAGCCCCCTCCTGCAGCAGGGAGGCAGACAGAGGGACGGAGTGGGAGGGAGAGGCAGGGACAACTCCGGACAGCTGTGGCGTGTGCAGAGCACACCTGCCCACAGTCTTGCACCTGGCTGCTCTAACCAGGGTTGGGTCACTGGATCACGAATCTAAGCTGTAAGCAGCAGGAGTGGAAGTTCCCCAGTTCTCTGACAGGCCTTGGTGACCTCAGTGAGCAGAAACTCCAAATGTAGAGTTCCCGAGCTCCACACGGCTGGGTGCTCAGCTCTCTCAGGAGGGAGTCGAACCAAGTGGAGAGCACCTCAAAGGGGAGTTCATTGACAGCCTGCTCGTACACATGGAGCTGGGAGAAGACGCAGTGGAAGCCCTGCCCTGCAGAAGCCCGCCGTGAGGACAGTGCAGAGAGCTGTGGCTTCCTCTCCTGTTTCTACTATGAAAGGTTGGAGCCCACGTGCCGAGGTTCACTTCCGACTGCTGGCGCTCCTTCCCGCTGCACCCCCAGGAGCCCGTGTTCCTGCCTCCTCTGCCCCCACGAGATGAATGGGCAGCCTGAGAACCCGGCTTAAGTGGGGCTGGACTCTCGCAGGCACAAGTCCAGTGCAACATCTGGTGGCCTGGGAGGGGTGCTGGCCTGCAGCTCAGAAAACTGTTGTGACACCCTTATCCTCACGAGAGGCCGCCTTCGGCCACGGCTTCCTTTGGGAGCTGCTGCACCACCCAAGCTGACAGCTGTGTGAGTCGGCGGGGCCATGGATCTAGGAATGGCCTGTCCCTGGGCCCTGAGCCTTCAGAGAAGGAGCCTTGGAGTCGGTGCCCTGCAGGCCACAGGCCTGTGATGGTTCTGACATGGGCACTTTATCTCCCTGTTCATTTCCTCAAGCTTTGCTCCAGGACCTGGGCAGGGCTGCGGAACTCCGCGCTCAGACTTAGAGGGTGGCAGTGTAGATGCCAAGTCTGCACCTGCACCCTGCAGAGGTTCTCTTCCTCCCTTCCCTTCCCTTCTGGCTTTCCCTCTTTCCTTTCCTTCCTTTCTCTCCCTGCCTTCTTTTTCTGTTTTCTCCTTCTCTTTCTCCTCCTTCCTTTAAAAAGTAAACTTTGAGTGCTTTTTGCAGACCCCTTAGGGAGGGTTGGGGAGAAGTGCTGTTCATGACCAGTATGGGTTTCCATGGTGTCCCTCTGCCCCCCCTTGAGGACCCCCCTCCCCTGGTCTTTGTAATTCCTATCTCAGCCACCATGCGAGCGGGACACTGCTGCAGCGCCAGCAAGCGGTGGGAGCAGCAGCTGTTCACAGGGTAAAGGAAAGCCTCAGAAAGTTCCACGTACAGGGAAAGGACCCTGCCTTCTGGTCTGGCCCCCCGGCACACTACCTCGACTTTCTGTCTCAGTTCCCTCATCTGTGAAATGGAGATGATAAGAGTTATGAAACTCAACTGCTCACCTCCACACTGGGTGAAGGTATTACAACGGGGCTCGGCACAGAGGAAACGCTCAAAGATGGCATCTTCCTCCTCCTCTCTTCTGCTTTTAAGCATCGTTACGGACTGTGAACTTGGCACAGAAAGGCGCCCAGTCGTTTAGTTGTCAGACACCTCGAGTTAGTGACAAGTTCCTGTGCCCCCCTCTGCAGCCACGTTCACATGAGGCCAGTTGGAAGTGCTGGAAGTGAGGCCGCCACAGCCGAGCACCGTGGAACCTCCACTGTCGTCTGTTTAAGGATGACTTTAGGCAGGCTGCAGTGGCTCACACCTGTCACTCCAGGACTCTGCGGGGCCAAGGTGGGTGGATCACCTGAGCTCAGGAGTTCAAGACCAGCCTCAGCCAGAATGAAACCTTGTCTCTACTAAAAACAGAAAAATTAGGCAGGCACCTATAGTTCAAGCTACTTAGGAGGCTGAGGCAGGAGGATCACTTGAGCCCAAGAGTTTGCGGTTGCTGTGAGCTGTGATGCCATGGCACTCTACTCAGGAAGACAGAGTCAGACTCTGTCTCATAAAAATGAATAAGCGAAGGTAATTGTCAAGTCAGGTTTCTGGAGAGGACGCGTGCTTTCAGATGCGTGAACCCTCTCTGCTGCATTGCTCAGCCAGGATCCGCCTGTTCAGCTTTGTCTAGTCGGCATCTCACTTACCTGTGTCACGTTCCCTTCAGCCCATGTGGGGTCTTCCCGCGTTTACTGACATCTCCAGATGAAGTACAAAGAATGGGGGAAAAGCACATCTCCTTACCAAGTGGAAGCTGCTATCATTACTACTGTTATCATTTACAAAAGTGGAGAGAAAGGCAGAAGCAACACCGATTCCCCATCCCGTGGTGGCAGTTGTCACAGTGGTGATGACTGAGAGAGGGTTGGGTGGGGAGGAAGGCGGCCCTTTCCTGAATTTGCTTTAGTGCTCTGGGAAGCTCCTTCAGGGCCGGGCTGTGGCTTCTGCCCTTTCACCTGCAACACTGGGGCTATAGATTTCTTAACTTTACAGGTTTCTTTTTATGCGTGATAATGGAGACTCAACCTTTTAAAACGGTGCTACTTTTAATGTAGGGTTAAAATGACCCCCACTGGAAAGGTCTTGCTATCGCTCACATTTTCTGGGACTCTGATGTGGTTCCCAGGGCACTGAGTTCTGAATGCACCTCTGTCCCTGAGCACCCGGCTCGCTGCTTCCAGACACGAGCCACCCTGTCTTTCCAGTGGTGCAGTCCTGCCCACAGCATCAGACGGTGAAGGAACACCGAGCTCGAGGCCTGTTGTTCTGGCCTGGAAGGCCCTAGAGGAGCTTTGTTCTATGTTTTTTAAGTTTTAGGTTTTAGAGCGAATGTTTACAGGATCAGCAGTTTAGTATTTTTTTTTCACTAATTAGACTAATCCCTTACAGTTTGCTTATCCTTTGTGTTTTCTCTTTATTATGATACAGACAAAAATATATAGAGTCTTTACTCTGGTAGAAAATGTAGTAAGTAATTAAGTGGGTATATGAGTGAGTTCTCCTTGGCCAGCGTCACTTCAGACACATGGTTCTCTCTTTTCTTCACTTTGTTTTGAAGGCTCCCCAGGCCTGTGCCCTGGGGGCGTCGGTAATGAAGAGGGCTGTGTTCCCAGCGGGCCCTCTCTTCTCCTGGCCCACCTCCCTGACCGAAGGATTGAAACCACCAGTGGGGCCAGGTCCCCTTAGGGGCCTTGTGGTCTCTGTCGAATTTCAGGCCTGGGATTTCCAGAAATCTTAGCTGGGGAGCACTGGGTGGCCTGGCCTGCCTCTGTGCTGAGTGCCAAGGAGCCAAGAGCAAGGAGCATTTCCAGAGGCGGGGCGATGGCCCACCAGCCAAGCTCCGTAGCAGAGTTCCACCCCGGGTTACAGGGTTCCTGGAAAGATGGTGTCCAGGACCAGGGCCGTGCTCTTTGTGCAGTAACGAGGCACCAATGTGTCACCGCCATCTGGTTTTCCCCGGAGATGTTTACACGCAACTGTTCTATGAAATCAGCCCTCCATGCAAACTCATCTTACTGAGAAAATGTGTGCAGATGATTTAACTTAATGACTTAGTTACATTGAATGGCTTCCAGTGGCATAGTCATGTGTTTTGAGGAGTTTTGAAGGAGAGAGAGGAAAAGCTGGTTCTCCATCTCGTTCGAATCTTTTTCCATTCCTCAGGGGGAGAAAGGGAAGTCTGAGATCGGGCAGAGTGGATGCAGGCTACCCATTACTTCATTTTATAATGTTTGGCAAGGAACACACGTTAAGTCAGTTAAATCTGTTTACTTGGCTCGTCCAGGCGTTCCATGTGCACGGGGCCGGGCTGGAGGGGACAGTGCACTGTTTTTCTGCCCCGGCGCCTCCCTGCAGAGAACCGGGTCTGCTTCAGAAGCAACAGCGCTTGCGGGGACCCTAGGGTGGACTTGAGCACCCTGCAGATGAGGAATGGAGAAGCCCATCTCAGAGCCCTCAGGCTGTTATGGAAAAGCTGGGTCTGGGGTCCCCTGGGCCTGATCCTTGCTCTCCTCTTTGCTGGCACAATGAGCCGCGAGACCTCCATGTGTGCGCAAAGGAGAAGCCCCCAGTTCAGAGGATCCACGAGGCAGTGGACGGGAAGTTCTGTACAGCGCATGGCAGCACGGCAGCCTTTCTAATAGATTGTTCTAGACACCAGCGGTAAGAACACAGCAGCAGAGCGGGCAGAGGATACACAGGGCCTCCGGATTCCTTGAAGGACAGTGTCACCCTCCCAGACCGACTGCTGCTGAGAGGACACCTGCAGGGCCAGGCGCGGTGCCCCAGTGGGAGCTGCAGGGGACCAGCCTCAACCTGCAGAAGGTAAAGACCCAGGACTGTGCTGGGCAGCGGAGGAGGGTGACGAGCTCCGGCAAGGCTGTGCTAGTGTCTGCACTCGCCATCTCTTCTCCACGACTGTCAACCCCACTCCATTTGTCATCTGCACCGTATGGAGGAGAAGTCTGGGAGGCCTTGGGGAAAGTGTCCTGATTTGCACGGTGAGAAGGTGGCACAACAGGGGTGCTCCCAGGTGGGGTCTGTTCAGCATCTGTGCAGCTGACCTCGGTGAAAGGGACACAGATGGAGCAGGGATCCCCTACTCGCACACCATCTGTGGGTCCCAGCAGCATCTGTGCAGCTGACCTCGGTGAAAGGGACAGAGATGGAGCAGGGATCCCCCTACACGCACACCGTCTGCAGGTCCCAGTATGGAAACTGTCTTTACCTTTACACAGTCTATCAGGAGAAACCCCAGAATTCCTTAGATTCACCTAGAAAAATAAAATTCGAAAGGGAGGCAAGAAATGGATGTGGCTCTGATTGTCACTGCCTCTGCTTAGAACAGCCAGGAATCAGGGGCTCTCTGGACCCTCCTTTTGCGATTTCAGAAGACACCTTCAAGTATAAGACTGTGGCCTTCCTCGAGGACAGACGCTGTGTTTGGTGTCTGTGGGTTCCCTTCACCGTCTAGCTCAGGGCCTTATACACCGTTGAAAACAAAAATATTAGTTGATAAGTAAAAGCAATGGAAATGAAAACAAAACCAAAAGTTCTCCCTCCTTTTCCCTCTCACTCCTTCTTAAAAAAGAAGGAAGGGGGCTCTGACTTGGGGGCTCTGAGCATTTCTGCTCGCAGAGATGTGTTCTGAAAGTGACAGTCGGCATCAGGGCTTTGTTCTGCTGGGCAGCCAAGGCCTCACCTGGCCCTCAGCTCCGTGAGTTTGGAATTTTCCTCTCATTTTCCATCTGATTTGAAATGTTGATTGACTTCACTGCTTATCTGGAGGGAAGAGAAGATGGAACTGGATGGCCACTGGGGCTATTTGGCTTTTAATGCAAGACTTTCGGTCCTCTGTGATTTCATCTTGTTCTTAATAGTGCTTACAAATAAAACAAACATGAGAGTCTCAACAAAGGCAGCAGAGAACACGTGTCTGACAGTGCTGCTGCTTGCTTAGCTAGTAGTTTGATCGTGCTTAAGACTCTGTTTTCATTTGTTTCCATTCTTTGATGATTTTTCCCCTTTGTCACTAAAAAAGAAGTGGAAACATTTTAAATATGACCTTCTGTAACCAATAGTCACCTTGTCTCTGACACGGTGTTTGGATGGCTGTGAAGGTGTCCTCCAGTTTCACTGAAAAGCAAAAGACGTAATAGCGCTGGTGGGGTGTGGGCCGTTGCACATCCTGCATGGGTGGGTGAAATCATGGGTCACACCAGAGGGAGGTGCCTGGAGAGCTGCGACTGGACCTTGGCCATCGTGTGTGAGGAAGGTCCCGGACCGTGTGCTGGTGAAGCTCCCAGGGCCGAGGGGTAGTACATGAAGCATTTCAGAAAGCGTCTGACCTGGAAAAGCTAAAATCGCGATCTCAGTTCTCAGTGAGCGCACTGTCACCCAAGTACTTCGTACTGGTCCTTGGTGAAGTGTATGCTTAAAAGGGACTGTCCCAGCTTCCATCTTCTTGCTGGTGGTCCCCTTTCCAGGTGGTTTGGGGGCGATTTGCAGAGCAGAGCAGTGGAAAGACTCATGGAGGCCAGGCGGCCAGGTCTCTGTCGGCTCTGATTTGACTTTGCCCCTTACCCTCCCTGGGCCTGTCCTCGGCTCTGCCAGCCCACAGGGTGCTTGGGAGCTCCATTAAGTGTCTCTGTGGAAAGGTCTGCAAACTGGTAAAGCACTATTCAAATCAAAGGCTCCTTCAGCACTTTAATCCTCTTTATACCTTTAGGAAAGGCAAGTCATTGTTAAGTGAAAGACAGAATGAACAAAAAGGTTTTGTTGAGACAAAGTTTATAGCTGGGCACTGTGGCTCACACCCATAATCCCAGCACTCTGGGAGGCTGAAGGGGTGTATTGCCTGAGCTCAGGAGTTTGAGACCAGCCTGAGCAAGAGTGAGACCTCAGCTCTAAAAACTAACCAGGCGTTGTGGTGGCACCTGGGGTCCCACCTACTCGGGAGGCTGAGGCAAGAGGATCACTTGAGCCCAAGAGTTTGAGGTTGCTGTGAGCTGTGATGCCATGGCACTCTGCCAGGTTGACAAAGGGAGATTCTGTCTCAAAAAAAGTTCATAGTCAAACTATATATATTGGAATTTTTCATGTTGTGATTACGTAGGGTGGCAAACTAGACATGCCATATTGTGTTGATGAGAGAGTTTATAATGAGACAAATTAGAAACTGGCATTTTTTTAACCACATTGTAACAAATATTATTACAAATAATACCTTTCAAATTGATGGTCAAGGTGATTAAAAAGTTGAATTATGGTGGTTTTGCATTGTATAAGTAACATCTTGTACAATTATTCTATTTGTATAGAATTACCAAATGAGAATGATTAAATTACCATAATTAATTATATTTGATTGGAATTACATAACTTATTCTACTTTCCAGCTTGCTTCTTCACTAGGTATAAAGAGCAGATTTCTTTCTAATTCATGATGTTTGAAACTTCATTGTCCACTGACCTTAGGGTTACAAAATGCTTTATAATTTTGAGAGCTTGTCACAGATAGGATTTAATTGAAGCTTGCCTAATATAAACGTTCTGTCCTGTTCCTCTGAAAGTCATGTGGGAGGGAGGAGAGACATTGGTGATTCTCAGAGTCCCATGAAACCGAGTGCCACATTGGCTGGATTCTCCTGATTAGATGTCATCATGCACCACCTCCCTTTCCTTGCTACAGTTGTATTTGTATGTTCATTTCTTGATAATTCCCTAGATGGTGAGTGCCACCAGGGCAGGGACCAGTCTGCCGACCCACCTATCTATCCTCAGCATTTCCCATAGTGCCTAGCTCGTGGGAATAGCTCAGTCAAGATTCTTCAAACGAGCTCGTGACCCTAGGACGCTGCCTCTCACACTGCACACAGTTTTTGAGCCCCTCTCCCCTAGATAGATTTTTTTTTTAATGGTCTTCTTATTGCAAATTACAATGCTTCCCCTGGGCGGTTGGTTTGCTCTTACCCTGTGGACATGTGAACAGTGTGGTTCGTTATGCTGTATCTTCCTGTCCTTGTTGACTGTTAGGAAATTTTGACCCAGAATTTGGCTGACCCTTAGCAGATGTGTAGGACTTGAGGGCATATGTTTTGAGCACAGGACACTTTTGCATTTGATCATTTACAGCCCTTCTCTTATTTTTCTTTACTGTCCTTTGTTTATTCTACTGCATATTTTATGTGACCTTTGCTATTACCTTACGTAGATTTGGCAGCAAGTCAAGTTATAACAAAATATTACATTAGCTGCCCTTAATGTACTGGGGGCAGCAGATAAAGGGTTAGAATTTCAAGAATGTTAGTTACACGGTCATATGATAATGATTTCTTTCACATTTTTGGATTGTTGTTTCATTTCATAGTGGAGAAATGATAAGAATTGATTTCTTACCCAGCCGGCTTTATTATCCCTTTGTTCTTTTGGGGGGTTGGATAAAGTTAGGTTATCTCTGGACCACCACACTTATCGTTTCTTTATTTCCTCCTAAGTGTTAGGGATGTAAGTGAATGGAAAACTTATTTCCTCTGTTGAAATCCCGGTCCAGCCTAAGCCCTCTCAGGCATTCTTTGGGCTTGAGGAAGGCTGTCTGACTTACACACTCCCCACAGTAAACCTTAAAAATAATTTCAGTCCCAACTTCCCCAGAGCTCAAGCAATTCGATTTGTGGAACCAGCAGATACAGATATACCTCCTGCCTCCTCCCAACTTTTGAGACTTTAATGACGCCCATGTCAATCTCAGGAGAAGGGGCCTTCTGTTTACAGGGAAGCAGCACTTTCAGCTACATGGTGGTTATGTGACTATGTGACTTTCGGTATTTGTTGTGTCCTCTCTCTTGGCCAACACAAATATGTTATCACGCTGGACCTTCCTTAGCATAAGAATGACTTTGGAAGGCCGGGAGGTTTTCTAATAAACAAATAATGAAGGAAATGGGAGCACCTGCAGAGGGAAGGAAGGCTTCCAACTGCAGATGAGGAGATAAGACATAACAAAGCCTCCATTCCTGGGGCGTGGGGTCCCTTCCAGGAATGCAGAGTGCTATGGCCACTTGTGTGGGATGCCCGCCCTGGAAGGCTTGTTCCAACACAAGCAGGCCTGGCCAGCCAGTACGGTCTGACCCACCATCGCTGAATGAACCCCCGGCCTCTCCCTGACCCTCACCCAGAAGGGGGCTCCTCTTGGCACCACTGACTTAAAATTGAGGCTTGTGGGTGACAACTCCAATACCCAGTCCCAACTCTTCTCCCTCCCCACTTACCGCTCTTCTCCAGCCCCAAACCTAACTAAATCTAAACAGTTCTTGACAGCGACTTTGCTAGAGGCCTGTTTATGAAGCCGGTTCTTGGGGTTGGGAGGAGAGAGGCTCTGTGAGCCTCAGTTTCATCCTCTGAAAATCATCCAGTTGGACTATAGGACCCCCAAAGTCCTCAGCCGTTAATTTTTTAAAAAAATAGCATTTTCCTATTCCAAAGATGCTCAAACTTCCCTTGGGAGTCCATTTTATCTTCTCTCGATTATATTTACTTCTTTTACTCCTTAGGAATTCCTCTATTTTCTTCAATTCCTCCTTAGTAGGAATCGTTGGCTCAGGATTCAGACTACCTGGGTTCAAATTATTGCTTCATAAATTTGCTACCTATGAGGTCTTAAGGAACTTTCTCAACCTTTCTAGGCCTCAGTGTCCTTATCTGAAGGAAAACCAGGATCAGAGATAGGCCTAGGTCTGTTTCTCAGACTAGTAGTGAGGGTCATGTAGGAAGTCCACGCACAGCACCCCGTGTTCGTTCTTCCCTTCCCTCGCCCCTTCTCTCCGTCCTCCTCCCGTCTAGGGAGGGCAGCCAGTTACTAGGAAAGACTATCCCTCCTTCCCCTTCGTGTCCTGTGGCAGACCTGTGTCATGCACAGGTCACAGCAGAGGCCCCAGGTGGATGGAGCCCTGTGAGACTCTGCTTGAGTCCCTTTCAGATGCACAGGGGACAATCAGGCTGCTAACAAGTCACTCTGCAGGGAAGCAATGACTGCAGTTTAGGGAGGTTCTTTAACCCTTCATAGCCTTAGTTACATTCAGGAGGTCGCAGAGTGACCTCCTTTGTGGAACTGTGACCATGCCATTAAGGAGGGAAGGACGGGGAAGTGGAGAGGGAGAAGGGGAGGCAAGTGGGAGAAGGAGGGGTAAAATGACATTTGTGTCAGTAGGTGGCTGATACATTTGGAAGTTGGTTTGGTAAGAAGCTTGTAGTGGAGTTTTAGGAAAGAGTTTGTTTTTTCAAGAATCCCTGCCTACCCTATCTTGAACTTTTACGGCTCAGAAGTTAGAACTCTTCCTCCGCCACAGAGGGACAGGGAACTCGTGAGCAGGATCCCACACACCGTGACGGTATTTAGGTCGACCTAAGTGCCCGCTCCTACCAAGAGGTAGTGATTGCCGTGACTACCGAACTGAGAAATTTCAGAGGCACGTGTGGCATCACAGGAAGGAGAGCTCCCATTTCTGATCAGGGCCACAGGCAAGGCGTGCTGGGCCCTATGGACGATGTGTTCGCTAATTCCGGATTTGGGTATTCCATGATGCGGGAAGCAAGCCCACCTGGGACTGCTCCAAGTACAGTGAGGCCGACAGAGGAGAAAGATGTGAGGCTTCTTTACTGGGGCGTGTGGGAAATGGAATAGTGAAGACCATGGAGAACACAGGGTGTTCAAACGAGGGAGGGAAGGAGCAGAATTGTTGCATGGTAAGGAGATGTAAGATACACGTGAACCTTCCCTTTCCAGGAGATGAAGTCGTAAACACAGTGTTTTCAAAAAATTCTCCCCCTACTTGTTAATGTTTGGCATCTGCTGACGCGGTGCCCAGCCAGACGTGTCTGCTGAGTATAAATGGTTTTCTGGGTTTCCATATGTTGTTTCTGTATTAAGCTATTAATATTTGCAAATAAAGGAAAAAAAAAAACAAACAAGTTTGAACACAAGTGTAGGGAACAAACCTTGCTTGTCTTCAATTCCCTTGATGAAAAGTTCTGTCTTTTAGATAAATTTGATATAAAAAGGCTCTCAAATCTCTTTCTTGCTTTGAAGATTGTTACTTATGTAGATAATACTTTAAGAGATAAAGAGATTGAATACTTTAACTATAGTACTCAATAAAACTCAAATTTAAGGTGTCCCTGTGTCATCCTGGTGCTCTATTTTTTTAACCATAAATTAGAATGTGTTTCAAGAGGTTTTTATTTTTCAATAAAATATGTATTTTTAATGACTGTCAATATTAAGCGTAAACTGCTAGGCATAAGTGCAGCATCTTTGACATAGCTACGATTCTTTTTGGTGTCACCGTTCAGCAGTTGTAAACTCGCAGCTTTCTGGGAAGCGCCAGGGGACTCCTGGAAGGAGCCTGAGCTGTGTTCTTGTCCTGATGACTCTTCCCTGGGTGCTCATCCCCTTTGGCTTCACCTTCTCATGTCCTTTCTGTGCTCAAGTCTGGAGGTGCAAGTCGATCGCCCCTCTCTGTTTTTCAATCCATCCCTGCTTCTTTAATCCATTGGCTAAACTCCTGTGGCGATAAACTTGTTCCTTTTCTTGCTGAAACTGTTTAGCAGTTTTCTAGCACCTTCGGGAGAAAGTCCATGCAAAGCCTTGTCCTGTCTCCAGACCCATCTCTGCGCCATCCACTCCTGACAGCTGAGCTCGAGCTCTGCCTTCACTCTGCCCTGGCTGTTACCCTCGCGTTGCAGCACGTGCTCGTTCCCCTCCTATTCTCATCTTCCTGTCCGTCAGGCAAATTCTTACTTTCCGAGACTCAGCCCGCCCACTGTCTCGGTGACTAGTCACTTCTGCTTCCATCGGTGTTGGAGCCCAGACAGCCTATGGCTAGGAGGAGTGAGGGTTAGAAGAAATCCCTGCACAGCTCAATGATGGAACACCTGGGTGGAAAGGGCGTGGGAGGGAGTGAGCTCTCCTAACAAGCACGAGAGCTCGCGAGATGGGGCAGTGGGGAATTGGCAGTGTCTACACCTGTGGTGTTGAGAGGCCCGAGATCAGCCTTCTATTAGGCTGGAGGAGAAGGCAGTCAGGAGCATGCGCATTCTATCACGGACCCGCTTACTCTGACTCTGTCTCCTCTCCTGCCTGCAGGTGCCAGCACGGCGTCTCTCTGCTGAAGGTCACCAAACTCTGCTAGAGACTGAGATCTGTCTTTCTAAGAAGACTGCTTTACTCGCTCTAAGGCTCTCTCTCTCTCCTGCGAAAGCAGAGAGCCCTCAGGCACCTCAGAGAAACTGAACCTGAGCAAGGTAACTTGGCGGTCCGCGTCCGGAACCTAGTTAAGCTGGGCCCAAGACCTGGCCAGTCCTGGGCCCTAGCAAGAAGCGTCAGAAGTGACATGTGACACATCCGCTTTGCCTCTGCTCCCATCCGGGCGGGGTCTCTAGGCTGCATTCTCCAGGACAACCAGGCGGTTTGTTTGACAATGAAATACTTCCGTAGGCCCTGAAGTGCCACCCTTTCCGGGACCCCAGAACCTCCAGGGGTCCAGCGTTTAAAGGGTCTCTGCCTGCAGTCCCAGGAGGCTTCCCAAACCTGTGTGCGTGCAGGGCCGCTCGCTGCTGGGGCTCAGGGTTACACTTGCAGTTTGGCCTGGACTGTGTTGTTTCACCAAGCTCCAGGGCTCGCTCTGTGCGTTCACTTGTTCTTCTACCTCCCCTTTTAGGAAATAGCTTCCTGAAGGCAAGGACACAACCTTCCAGCCCAGGACATGAATAACATCAATGTTGAATACACGCGTGGGAATGCGGCAGTCCGCTGGGAGGGAGGGGCCATTGCGGGAACGGAACTGCCCATCCTGGCAGCAGCGGCTCTCACATCTGCCAACACCTGGAGACACAACTGTGGGGGTGGAGTGGATGGGGGTGGGGAGGGACGTGGTGGGTGGAGGCCAGGATGCCGCTGAACCCCCACAGACGCGTGGGACACATGCCTGTGACAGGGGACTGTCCAGTCCAGAAGGTTCCATCCCTCTGTGCTCCCTGGCCCCGGGGCCTGTCCTCCTCTTGGTCAATGCCTTTTCTCCACACTTCCCCCCATGCCCTGGTTCTGAAAAGAGAAACTTCTTTCTTTCTTTCTACCTTTCCTTCCCGCTGTAAGAGGTCCCTCTACCATTATCTCCGCCAGTGTCACCACAAGACCGAGTTTCTTCTCTTATTTATATGCCCCAAAGTAAAGGTTTTCAAACAAATGTAAGAGCTGAGGCTAACTGGCACAATTTGACATGTTAAAGAGTGTTTGGGGTCCAAGAGGGCGAGTGAAAGGGAAGGGGGACCAGGGATCTGCATATTTGTGTCGAAAAGACATCAAAACACCCAGAGGGACGTGGAAAAGGGGCTGCCAGTCAGTTTTGTTTATGTGGAACAAGCTGATCGTTTACCCCCACGTGAGTGGCTGTTTTGGTTTTATCTTTATGTGGCCACCATTCCTCTTTGTTCCCCACAGACCAACTAGAACTCATTTTTGTTTTTGTTTTTCCTTTTCCTTCCAACGAACTCTTATGTTGCCGCATAATATCAAAATATTTTCTTCAAAGACAATTTCCTTGAAAAATAAACTGTTATCAGGACAGAAGCTATGTTCACAGCTGGTGAAGGCGTGATTAAATAATCACTGCGTGGGGAATTGAAAGGCAATTTCATAATATGGCTTTAGAACCCAAAGAGAAAATCGAAGGAAACATTCCAGTTAGTTAAGAAAACTTTTAATCAAACCAAGTGTTTGAACTCTATTTGGTTTTTTTTTTGGCAACCTTCTGTGTGTGCATGTTTGACTTGGTGAGCATTCATGAGAGGTTATCTTAAGACAGTTAGGGGCTTCCTGAGAGTTTAGTTAACCTTCTAATTACACGTAAAGTAGCCTTGCAAATAGTGACACTAACTGTTTGGGACATAAATTTGTCACGGGGCCCTGTCTTACTGGCAGTCTCTCCTGGAGCTTGTTTGTTTTGTTAAATTATCATTAGTCTAAGAGAAAACAAGAATATTTTAAGCAGGAATTCCTATATTTTTTATGTTCATAGAGTGACGTGGTCCCTTAGACTCTTCATGAGCGGTGAAGTTATAGAGAAACACATCCTACGTTTGAGTAAAAACAACTAGGGCTGCACCAAAGCCCAGTGTGTAATTCCTGATATTATCATACCTCCTGGGGCTTGGCGTGTGTCGTTTGTAGACGGGACACATCACTGCCCCTCGGGCTGTATTCAGACTGGCGTTTCCCTGTGCAAAGCCCTCAGCGCAGCACAGTAAACAACAGCTGTGATCAACTACAGTTGTGATGACGGTTCAGAGGACACCAGTTGTTTTTTTCTTTAATTGTTTGGGATTCATTGAGGGTATAAAAAATTAGGTTACACTGATTGCATTTGCTAGATAAAGTCCATCTTATAATTGTGTCCTGTGCCCAAGAGGTGTGCATACACCACGACCCCCCAGCCCTTACCCCCTCCCCTCTCCCCACTCCCTCGGTCCCCTACCCCCACCTTGTAGTAGCTCATCTACTGCCTTCATATTAGAATTGAGGACATAGGATTCTTGCTTCTCCATTCTTGGGATGCTCTACTAAGAAGAATGTGCTCCACCTCCATCCAGGTTAATACCAAAGATGTAAAGTCTCCATCTTTTTAATGGCTGAGTAGTATTCCATGGTGTACATAGACCACAGCTTATTAATCCATTCCTGGGTTGGTGGGTATTTAGGCTGTTTCCACATTTTGGTGATTGTAAATTGAGCTGTGATAAACAGTCTAGAGGATACTAGCTTTTTATATGAAAGTTTTCATTTTGAAACAGAAAATGTCAGTGCTACCACAGAGGGATTTGTAAAATGCTTATTGCAATTTCTAAGGCCATAATTGGGTGGATTCTAGCTGAACAATAACTTTATGCCTATCATCTTAAGTATAGTATCTCTTGATTTTAGAAATATTCTTGATTATTATCATTATTATTATTATTCTTAGTGTCATTGGGTCTGAAAATCCCATACTAATACCAGGCATTAATTTACATACCTATAATTGAGAGACAATGTAAATTCCACTAGAAAATTGTACTTGAGTAATTATGAATGTTATTCTTTTTTTTTTTTGAGACAGAGCCTCAAGCTGTCACCCTGGAGAGAGTGCTGTAGCATCACAGCTCACAGTGACCTCCAATTCCTGGGCTCAAGCGAGTCTCCTGCCTCCTGAGTAGCTGGGACTACAGGCGCCCACCACAACGCCCGGCCATTTTTTTTTTCTTTTGGTTGGAGCCGTCATTGTTGTTTGGCTGGCCCGAGCTGGATTTGAACCCGCCAGCTTAGATGTACATGGCTGGCGCCTTAGCCCGTTGAGCCACAGGCACCAAGCCTATGAATGTTATTCTATTATCAGCCCAAGAATTTTTAAATGATAAATTTAGCTATGAAAGTTGAAACTATTTAAATACTTTTAAAATAATCTAAATGTATCTTTTGAACATCTTGAGCTTTTCAAGTTGACTTAATTGTGTAACATGAAAGAAAGGTAGCTGAGGTGGTCTGCGCATAATGCTATATTAAATCTTAAAAAAGAAATTACTTGAAAAAATTTTCCAAATTTTGTGAAATGTCTGATTTTTATTGTTCACACATAGCTTGAAATATATATATGTGTGTACATATATATATATATATATATATATATATGGTAAAATCAAAATTATACATGCTGAACACATACGTGAGCTCTGATAGAACTGAGGCAGGTTTAAAGCTGTGTCCCAGTGGCACATCGGGAAGCCACGTTATCAGTTTACGTGATGCAATATTTGAGATGCTTTCTCAAAGCATATATATCTGTATTTTACTGACCGTGAAAAGTTGAATTTTATTTACTATGTTACTTTTATATCTATCTTGAAAAATTGTATTTAACATTTTTATGAAGACTTCCATTGGTCTTAACCAAATAAAGCAGAATAATCAGAGATGGGTATTTTAAGTAAAATCATTATTTTCACCTTTTACAGGAGTGCCATCTCACACCTGTTAGCCTGGAGGCACTTCAGCGAACACGTAGCCTTGTGTCTGCACACAACCTCGTATGCACATAGGATTTTAAAAGATGAGGTGAGTTTCATCATTCAGTGACCGACATTCTCTGATTCTAAAAAATGGAAATAAAATCAGTGACATGCAGGTAAAAGGAATCAACCGAGTCTTCAAGCTTGTTGCTTTGTATTTTTTGTGGTATGAACCCCGGGCCGAGCTTCTGCACAGGGTTTGATGTGGATGAAATGTCATATCTGAGACTGATCCTTATCTCCTAATCGTTTCCTTTGTTTCTTTGATTCTTTGGGCTTTACCCTCGTATTTTATTGTGAGTGGCCCGGAGCTTTGATCTTGCAATAAGCCCTGGCTCGCAACACAAACCTTTGCTTTGGTAGGGCACACAGAAGGACATGGGTATACTCAGAAAATCTAAATAGACAAGAGGTTACTTCTTCTGTGGTCAGGGCTAAAGGCAAATGGGGTAACTTCAGAATTCATTGTCTCCTGTTACATTATGGGAAACTAAAAATTCACACGGGTATTTTAATGTTAAGAAAGTGCACCTGTGAGCACAAAGTTTGATGTACAGTATATATCTGTTCTCATTTCATTTACAATAGTTTCTTGAACGTTAAGAATTAAAACCTCCCCCTTTGCACTGCTGCAGACACAGACTATTTAGAACCCTCTTTCAGGTTCTGAATTCTTTTCTGAGTAAAAAGGTTATGTTAAAATAGTTTTGAAGCTGTACAATAAATGCAACGATGCTTAATATATCGAGCATAACATATATCATACTTAGGTGTTTTTTGCTTAACTAATAATTAAAATTCATAATGCACAATGGAAATAGAAGTGTTTTGTTGGCAAATAGTATTTTGTATTTCCTGACTATTTTACATTTGTCTTCAAGAAAAAAAAAAAGAGTATACAATTTTCTCAGTCATACATTTCATTACAAGGATGTACCTCCAACACCTGAGAATGTGCTAAATAACCGTCTATTATTTGGGCTAACAGACACCCCACGTATGTCGCTATTATAGTGAACCTCTGAAGTCAGGGTGTCGTAAATAGAGGGCTGTGGCTCCCAGACAACTCTAAACTCCTTCAGGAGAACTTCAAAGAATTTCCTTTGCCAAGAAGGTCTACTAATAAGTTAATTGTAAACATATAAGGAGTGGTTTTAGGGTAATTTTTAAATCTTGCCTTTGTGTAGGTAGAAAATGGTAAGCAGCAAGCCCGTCCGAGACCTCTGTCTGGATCATGGAGAAGTCATCATTTTGAGATGGTCATCGACACTTTTCTGTCCCTCAGACTCAAAGCAGCTAACAAATTGAATTCACATGCTTAATAAATGAGTCATTAGAATGAGAAAATGCTATTCACCAACATCAGACATTTCCCCTCTTCCACTACCAGTTTTCATTCAATGTGAGAGTGGAGCTGAGAGAGCCAGTCCCCCAATGCATTGCTCAGCCCCCCACGCTGACGCAGCGCCATGACCGTTACCCCGGCTTTTCATTCTGCGCATTGGACGTTCTTGTCATACTGCTCTTTGTTTATATTTTTACTTACACATTGAATTCTTTCTTCAAACTGGGACTCATCTGCCAGCTGCCCAACAAGCACTGAACTGTGTCCAGTGGGTTCGTAACCTGAATTCACGTCGTAGGTAATGTTTGTAATTCTAAAAATGCCGACATTTGTCATTGTGAGTTATGTTTCCTTTAAGAAATTCCTTCAGTAAAGAGAGGCAGTCATTTTTGACACTAATCAGATGCCTCTGTGCTGACCCTCTTGCTGAATGAGGCCAGGCTTTCTGGGTTATTAGTACTTAAAAAGAAATCACCGTTCAGTGTAGCATTTCAGTAAATAATGACCTACAAGACCTCGTGGGCATATTCCACGATTTTTCCCACCCACAGCAATGATTAACGTAGAAAACATTACAGAGCTTTCTGGTGTCAGCTGACCAGGGGCTGGCAGTCCGTCACTCACGTTTTTCACTTAATCCCTTGGCTTTGAGTTCTTTGCCTTGTACGTTCCTGTATGTAAAGATTAGAAACTGCTTCTGGCTATGCAGAATTACATGCTTTTAGATGAAATTCAATCCACTGTAAAAGGCTCTGTGCAGAGCAATACTATTTATTCCTTGTTGAACTTGGATGACACAAAACGTTAGTTAACTGGGAACAGAAATTGTGTTACCCAATGATGGTAAGCTGTAGCAATAGCTTTGGAAAAGACTAGAAAAATTGAACACCGGTATGTTTGTTTAAGCCTTTTAAGGATAGAAAAGGAAATACCGGAAGATAATTACAAGTGCAGGGCTAACTTCCCCCCGGGAATGCCTTTGACTTGCTCGCCTTTGTGTAGCTTATGTCATAGAGTTGGGGATTGAAAAAGAATTTTCAGTATTTTAGAACATGATTTTTTTTTTTGATTCTTAATACTCATCTTTACAGGTTACAATAAATCTCAGCTGTGAAGAAAGAAAAATATTTAGGTCTCATAGGCTATTGGAAATTGTTTTCTTCTTGCCTCTTTTCTAAATATAATAGGTTGAAAATGTGGAGAATTCCTGAAAAGTGATTACTTTCTCCCAAATGATTTATCTAACCACATATCGACCAGGGAGGGGGACTCCTCACTGAGATTTGAGATGAGGCTCTCGGTATTTGGCTGAGAATTCCAAAGGCAAGGAGCGGGGGTGGGGCTGGAGGTGGAGAACATCTACACGTCAGCCGCGGAGGAAAGAGCTGAGCTCATATTTCAATTGTATAGTAGTAATAACATTTTTGTTCCTTCTGGAGCACAGGCATAAATCTTTACACAATCTCTGCAAAATCTGTTGAATGGTTACTTGAACTTAAACGTAACACATTCTCGGGGGCTTTGAGTTATACATTTTTACATCTTTATGCCCTCTCCAACTAACAGAAAAGGTGAAATGCCCACAAAGACCCCCTGTATTGTTCTCTGCGTCCTCCTCTGCCTTTCACATCTGACTTTCTCCCCAGATGTATTTAGCAGACTTCTGTATTCGCCTGAGTAAATGAGCTTCATCTCCAAGCAGCCGTGACCCCCCTGCACCTGAACGTGTTCCTGATGAATAACCCCCCTTCCTATTTCCCAGTCTGCCCCCTCCAGCGATTTCTGCTCCACCGTGTTTAGCATTAGCCTTGGACGGTTCTCAGGATTCATTCAAAGATGGGAAATGAGTTTTATTTATTTATATATTTTTTATTGACTTGGCTCGAAGGTGCTCATAGAGAAAAGATGCTGGGAACAGAAAATGAGCAGACATCCTCGGGAAGTGAGGTAATTGCGCAGGGCAAGGGTGGTTCCGGAAGGTCCTGTGGCTGGAATCTCACCATCTGTGCTCAGTGGCTTGGGATAGAAAGGACCTGATGCATGTTTAGCCCCCTTCCCGTCAGCCCCTCCCACCACCGATAAGTATTATTGACTGTTTGACTATTTGGTCTTGGAAGGCTCTTTACATTCTTTAGAGGATATTATTATCATTGTTGTTTAAAACCACCCCTTCTCTGAGTGAACCCCACTGAAAAGCACACAGCAGGTGCTTGACTGAAGGGCACAGCTGTTACATTTCATGCACACCAAGCCAACAAAGCACACATTTGGGGAGAAACCCAGTGTAGGGGTTTGAGTATCCACAGAAAGGATAGAGTGTGAGGACCGTCCTGCCCCTGTGGTGGGACCGAGGCCTCTGCTTGCTGGGTAGGTGAAGGAATCACCCACAGGAGCAGGTGCCAAGCCTTTGGCTTGTTCCTTTTTAATGTCTTTTGGATTAGGCCTGAAATTTGCTAGGAAATCACAGGAAGAAAGACTCGATATAAACTCAATGGCCATTGTTTTTGCGATATTATTATATCACACCCAACCCCCATCCCTCTTAGACAACAATGAACCTGAGCGATGCCTGTCACATGGCCCCCGAGGTCAAGTGAGTTCGCCTCCCTGCTTCTAGCCAGGCTTCGTGTAAACTACTGAAATAAGGTGAAGAAGTCTAATATTTCTCTGGAGAAACACACTTAATAAAAACACAATTTGAGGTGAGAGGGCAGAGAGAACGCTGTTCGATTTCCTCCCGAGGAGTAAGTTATGCTCAGACACGGACCGGGCCTCCTGTACATTATTTTTTCCTCCCTTGGGTGAAGTTAACAGAGAAAGGATTTGGGACTTCCAGCTTGCAGTGTAGGGGGAGGCCTGTCCTCAGGTGCACGAGGCCATCTGTGTCCTGCGGTAAATGGCTGACTCTGAGACACAGCAATAGGCTCTAACCAAGTGTATACTGATGTGGGTAATGTTAGGGACAAACAAGAGGCTGTACACGTTGAGCCTCATGAAAGTACCCTGGGATGGGTGAAACCTCCAGGTGCTTGTATTTCAGACTTCACAGTGAGAACGGGGAGTGTTTTGACAGGTGTCCCTGTCCAGGAGCGCTGATCCAGCATGGACGATGGCCGGGCTGCGGCCGGACAGATGGCCCGGCAGTCTCGAGTTCCCTTGTGCAGCTCTCAGCCGGTTACAGTCAATGGTAGGACCCTCTGGCTGTGAGACAGGACATCCAGAAGCTACAGGCCACCAATTAGTAATAAGGAGGAGGAGGAAGAAAAGGAGAAACAGAGGAAAGGAGAGGATTCGAGATAACAAGGCGCAAGGTGCAAACCCAGAGCAAACCAGGAAGAAATCCAGGGCCTGCTGGGAGCAGGGCGGCCGGACCGCACGTTCACAGAGGCCCTCCGACGGCTGACCGTGTGTGGTGCGTTCAATGGACAACTAAAGAGGGTACATTGGGAGAGGCTGGGGATATTGGCTGTTTCGGGAGGGGGGGTCCTTCAGGCACAGACACCTTTGAGGGTGACTGAGAATGGCCACAGCACGGACAAAACCCAGAAAGGGACCCCTGGGTGCCGTTAGAAGGCAAGTTGGGGCCAAGTGCTTGGTGTTCCCTGGGCTGAATGTCACCCCTCCCCTGGTGAGCACAGGGCTGCTGGGCTCCCAGAGAAGGGAGGGCAGAGGCCACCCACGATGCCCACACCCAATCTTCCAAATGCTCTTCCCTTCCTACAAAGGGACAACTGACATCGCTAATCAATACTTGGGACATAGGAAGCCATGAAAAAATATGCCGTGCAAATTAATAAAAAAAGTGTTCGAGGCTGATGCCCTTCAGGGCGGCCGGAAGCAGAGCAGTGGCAAGCTGGGTGCAGGCGGCAGCCCGGGCCCCCTTCCAGGGGCGGCAGCCTAATTCCAAAGGACTAACAGTGGGAGGACATGGCTCCAGCATTGCTCAATCTTCTGATGTCTCAAGAGGAGCCAGAAATCTAGAGTTTTGTGTGAAATCTCATTACCAAAAAATGTCATTTAAAAAAATGTTGCTATTGCTATTTTTAAAACACTGAGAGGCCCAGACAAACATATCTGTGGTCCAGATGTGGCCTGGTCAGTTAGTTTGCAGCACTGGTGTAGCTGAGAACAGAGGCCGAACCGGGGGAAGTGCCTCGCTGAGGGAGACGACTGTGGGGAGTCGTTTTCCCCGCACATCATGGGCCCTCTCAGTTTCTGTTGCGCTGAGCACACTGCCTGTGCCGGCCGCATGGTCAGGCCGTGGCCGGCTCCCAGCATCAGGGGCTCCTGTTACCCACTGTGGGCTTCTCAGAGCAGGTGCCTGGAGCAGAGCGAGTCCTTTCATTACCTCCAGGATGCCAGAAATCCCCTCGGGTTACTGCGTTTAATTCATCTGAATGAATGGAACTTGGGTGAAATTTTTCATGTGGGCCCCCGCCCCCTCCCGGTGATTGACGCGGGTATCAACAGGGCCATGCTCTGAGAATGGCCACAGCAGGCGGCAGGATCTGACCTCACTCACATGGGGCATGAAATGTTCAGTTACAAGTTGCGGAGGGTGGAGAGCTGAGGCCTGATATCACCCTGGGAATAAGAGAAAATGGACTTTTCACCCCAGCCAGTATAGAGTGAATTTCCAGGGTGTGACCTGTAGAGAACATCTGTGACCTTCTTTATTTCAGAAGTTCCAGGAGAAGGCGATGGCTCTGGCTGCCACCACCGGTTGAGCTGGTCAGCAGGAAGCTTGGTCTGCCAGAAAAACAAGGGAGGGAACGAGAAAGGCTTTTTTTCCAGCTTGTCCAGATGCGACGGGGCCTGGAGCTGATTGGCTGATGAGCTTGGATCTGCAGGGCATGTACGCTAGTCTGTGTTAGCTGTGTAGGCTACACGAGGCTCTAACAGACATGCCTCTCAAACTGAGTGGCTTGGTGTGATCACAGCTGAGTTTTCTCTTGGGCAGAGTTCCTCGGGGGCTCAGAGAAGGGCTTCTGTGAGCATCTCCTCCAAGCACACCTACTGGGACCCAGCGCCTTCCCTCAAGGGCCTCTGCTGGTTAAGCAAAAAGGGACAAGTGACTGCAGGTGGTAGGGCCAGACTGGCAGTCTTGGCTTTTGCCACATTTTGTTGTCCATAACTTAGTCACACTGGAACTGATCACCCTGGAGGAGAAACAGTGTGTGAACATACAGCTAGCTATCCTGGGACATGACATGTTCTTCTCTCTTTCCACCTTTTCTCCCTTTATTTCTTTTTTTTTCTTCTCCCTTAACTGTTTTTGACCAGCCAACTGGAAAAGCAGTGAAGCCCAGCTGGTAACAGGCTGGCATCCTGGCTGTTCCCGAGGCAGGTCTCAGACACCAGGGAAGAAGCATGGCGGTCTCATTCAGATTGGAGCCTAGGAGTGCATGTGGTCGGGCACGGTGGCTCATGCCTGTCATCCTAGCACTCTGGGAGGCTGAGGCTGCTAGATCCCTGAGCATAGGAGTTTGAGACCAGCCTGAGCAAGAGCAAGAACCTGTCTCTACTAAAAGTGGAAAAATTGGCTGGGCATCATGGCAGGCAGCTTCTCAGGAGGCTGAGGCAGGAGGATCATTTGAGCCCAGGAGTTTGAGGTTGCTGTGAGCTGTGATGAGCCTGGTGCAATGGAGTGAGTGATGCCCGACGTACTCTACCAGGGCATCAGAGTGAAACTCTGTCTCAAACAAACAAACAAAAAAAACAACCAAAACAAGGAGCAGATTTGTCGCTAATTAGCCCGTTGTGTTAGTTTCCCACTTTAGCAATGGAGATGCTGGGAGAGAACCCTCCTCCTCTCCTCTTTAGAAAGTCTAAACTCATAAGAGCACGTAGACAGAGATAGGACATATGAACATCATTTCAATTAGATACACACGTGACTTCCTTTATTAATTCTCTTCCATGTCCAAATAATTTCATGTACTAATCATTTATACTTTCAAAGTAGCTTCCATCAGAGGACCTAATGGTGCTTCAGAAATAGCTAAGCATTGCCTTTATCCTGCACAGTTTTTGAAGTATCTGAGCCAAACATCTAAGTTCCGTAGTTCATAAGGGAGAAACTGAGTCACTAAACATTTAAGGGATTTGTTCTGACCATTCCCGTGCCCAGAAGTTCATTATCATTATTATTATTGCTAGAAGTTCTAAAGACCTCTAATCATCTAATTCTCCAGTCTCATCATTTCTAAGCAAATCATTATAAAATCAGAGCAGAATTTGAATTTTAAATCCTTTACATTACTGCTGTGGAAATTGAACTTCATGTATTTTAAACATGCATGTTTTGAACTATTGACACTAAAATTGAATGTCCTTTATCCTAATTCAGAAACGATTGAGATACATCTTTAAAGAGGTCACTCAATCAGAGAAAAAGTTCGAAAAGTACAGGTTGTGTCAGATGATTGAACAAGGTGGAGGCTCCCCATTTGTGAAGGTGGCTTCCTCTGAAACAGGCCTAAACAATATGCCCTATGTTTGAATGCAGTTTACAGGGTCAGAAAGAGGTGGTGTTCTTAATCTAAACAGGTTATCTGGGGGAGGTGCAGATATGCTAACAAAGTTGGGTGAAAAATGACTGTTTAATGCACCGCATATAGAATTGTTACGTAATGACAACAGACTGTTAGGGAGGCTTAAAGTGACATTTTTGGGGGCAGGGTTTATTGAGCAGATGCAGTGAATCTGAGATCAATTAATTTTGCTTTGAAGTTTGTCCTCCATCCAGACCTTCAATAAGGAGGTAGTTTCCAAATCACTGGTCTGTGAACACTGCTTGTGATTAATTACCCTTTTATAATCTCAGGAATTCTGTTCTTTGCTATATTTTGAATAACTCAGACTCCATGGGGAGTTGTATTTTGGCTGGTATATTTGGAACTACTAATAAACACCTACTTCCTGTTTTCCTTACTACTGTGTATAGCAAATTGTAAAATTGCTCATGGTCCTCTGCCTGTTTCTTGTGCATTTAACCTGGGCTGATTTATGTTGTGAAATAATCTGCATCAATCAGCCTTTGCCAACAAATTTCTCATAGCTTCAAAATGTAAGATACTGTATCTTACTTTTGCAGTTCAGACTTGAAAGGTGATAGGAGAAAGTATTCCATTTCATCAGCACAGAGAAATGGGAATTTTAGTATCTTGAGGCTCAATAACTCTTGGAAAGAAGTTTAGTGTATTTTTATTTTTCCACATGCAGTTTTGAGGTCATTAGTTTTATTCTTTTAGAAAGAACATGTAATAGGTTAAAAAAATTTTTCTGTTTTCTTTTCACACGTAAATTTTCTGGCTAAAATCTGGAAGTGCATTAAACCAATAAGAAGCACTCTTATTGTTACTCTTGTAGGTTTTGCAAAATGCTCTGAGTGTTTTTCTCATTAGTTCCAGGCTGGCTAGTGCTGAGATCTACCTCCAACCACTGAGGTGGAGGCTGCAGTTCATGGCCAAGTCTAGGACGTTTCTAACGTAGGTTACGTCTGGGATTCCCATGGACAAAGAGACCCCTGGGAGAACCAAGCCAGGTCTAGCCTCAGGCCCAGAGGAGGTAACTGTCCTTTGCCTTCCAAGCCCAGGAGCTGTTGAGCCCTGGATTCCCTGCCCTGTTCCTACTCTCCCCTGTTCCTGGCCACCCTGGGGGGAACGGAAGAGTGAGAGTGAGCCGAGATGGTGCACAGCTGCCGCCTGCAAAGGGGCCCTCAGCAGCTGTGGAGCGCTCTGCCCTGGGCCTGGGCAGCCCGGGGCCTATTCCAGACCCTGCTGCTGCTCAGACCCTGGCCCGAGTGCGCTCCTGTCTTAGTCTGTGCTCTCCAGAGAGTCCGAACCAGAAGGAGATGTGTGTATGTGGATATGCACACACACATTTGCCATTACATATACACGTAGCAGCACCTCCATAAGGCGGCCACAGTAGAGACTGTAAGGAACTGGCTGACACTCAGAGCTGGTCACCATCGTCAACCAGGCGTACTACATATACACGTGGTGCATGTCTGGGCTATGAAAATTAAGTCAACTTAAGGAGGTGGTCGGTGTGGGAGGTTGTCAGCTATGGAGGTTCACACACACACACACATAGATTCATTAGTGATCGTGGAGGCCCCAGTCTGCTGTCTTCACGCTGGGCACCTCGGAAGGCTGGGGGTGTCAGTCGGTACATGTCTGAAGGTCTGAGAAACAGGTGAGCCAGAGGGGTAAGTCGCGTCTGAGGACTAGAGGAGAGAGAGTAAGAGGTCCAGGCCAAGCAGAGGGGCAGGGACACAGGCGTGAGTTCCTCTTTCCTCTGCCCTTTGCTCTGCTCGCCCCTCGAGGGGCTGCATGGTGCCCCCTCCACACTGGGGAGGGCAGTCTTCTGAGTCCACCCATGGACATGCTGAGGTCCTCTGGAAACACCTCACAGACACGCCCTGAGACAACGGTCCCTCTGGACATGCTGTAGCCATGCCAGGTGACACAAAATTAACTGTTGAAGGCCCATGGGGCAAAAGTTGTCTTTAGGGTTAAAGAGATGTGTCCACATGGAACCCAGGCCCAGTCCTTCCGTAACGTGAGTCCTCAGGACTACCGAATTCCTGTCCAATGACCCCAGATATTCTTCTGGGGCCTAGCAAGGCTCCTTTCCTCAGCCGTGCCCCTGAGAGGCGGCTGTTTGGGGTACGTGTGTGTTGTGAGGAGGGTGCTTGGGCACGAGGGACGGGGCATCCCCACACACGTGCCCAGGTCCTCACCACGCAGGACAGCACCAGGGATGAGAGCAGAGAAGCCCCTGGTGCCTCCAGTCACTGCCCACATGGCCGGAGGGTGGGCCCGAGGGACGCGGGAGCCTAAAAGCCTGCGGGTCCCACCGAGCTTCTCCCTCCTGTGCCGTCTCTCCCGCCCTCAGCGTCCTCACACCGTCACCAGCCATCTCCGCGGCTGCCCCCACGGCCCTGCTCACCTCTCTTCCCCCAACTCCAGACTTCCACCCCAGCTGCCTGTTCATTTATGAAAATAAATGCAAATTAATTGTCAGCTATGGAGGTTCACACACACACACACACACATAGATTCATTAGTGATCGTGGAGGCCCCAGTCTGCTGTCTTCACGCTGGGCACCTCGGAAGGCTGGGGGTGTCAGTCGGTACACGGTACACTCAGGGGGTTCCCATCGCACCTCAAACCACACGTTTATCACCAGAATAAAAGTCGGACTCTCCCACCACCTCTCCCATCTTCGAGCTCTTGGCTGTTGTTGGCCACACCGGCTCCCATGGTGATCCAGGCGGCGGCGGCGGACCCAGTTTTGACCCCTTGCTCTCCTCTGCTGCCCACGTCGAGCTGACCCCGAGGTAACTAGGCCTACAGGGGAGGCAGGATGGAGTTTGGCGAAGCGTCCTGCTCGCTTTTCTCCCCGTGGCGGCCACCCCCGGGGGGACTCTCCACTCCCGTCGCCTCGGCTCCCTGTCCCAACGCACATCCCACCTGTTCGAGACCCTTGAAGCAGTCGACGTAGCTTAGTAAAAACTCCCCAGCCAGTTATTCAGTTTCTTACGTTTCTACACGTCTTCCGTGACACATCTGCATCTCCTATCCAACCGAGGGGACCCATCAAGATTTCCGTAAAATAATACCCCCAATCCTGTCTCGACTTCTCAACTGGAGTCAGTAGTTTTTCTTCTTTGATTGCAGTTTTTAAACGGTGTAACGCTGCAGGTCGCTCAGCTTGGTGCTGGTCCGATGTGTAGCGCTCTCTCCTCACGCAGCTTTACCAACCCTGCTGTCCCTCGTGGCGGTTTCTGAACTTTTTTAGCTGAAGGAATGAAATGTCGCTGTGAAAGGCTCCTGGCACCTCACTGCCATTCTCTCCCAGAGTTCACACTATAGCCTCCTGGAGCTCAAGCCGCACTTTCTTACTTTGCAGGTTTGGGAAGTGGGTGTAAGGGTTATCACTGAGCAGTTGGCTTCGTTACGCAGGGCTTTGCAGCTTTCTCCGTGTGTAAGAGTCTACTGTGGACAGTCCAGCAGTTCTTTGATCAGTTTCCCTCGGTGAGGCGACTGGGTTCTTTTCGACCCTTACGGTTCTTACGAACATTGCTGCCCGTGCCTCCTCGCGCCGAGTGTGAGAGTTTCTTTAGGGTTTATACCTAACAGCAGGATCCCAGGGTCCCGGTGTGAGCATCTTCAGCTTCCCGACATTTTGCTAATGTGCTCTGACTGCCCTTGATTCTCCTCCCGGCAGGTCAGGTGGGAGGGTTTCTGCTTCTCCACACTCGCACTTGCACTGTGCTCATCAAGTTTTTAAAATTTTGCCAACATGATCGGTGTGAAGCTGGGTCTCTTTGTGGCTTCAACTGCATTTCTCCCGTTTGCAGCAGGGAAGACACTGGAAGAACGAGCATGTCGGATCCACGGGAGACCTGTGCCTTGGACAGGCCAGAAATAACGCCTTCTGCATGACAGAAGACGCCAAAAATGTTAGTGGGCAAGACACAGGAAGAATCGGTGGGTCTGTGAGTCGCATGCATCACATTAGATGTGGACCATGGGTGCTGTGCATAACCAATACAAGAGCAGGCTCCGGGATCCGCAAGGAGCTCCTGGGAACTTTGAAGCAAGACGATGTGACAGAGTGGACAGAAGTCAGGAACAGGCGATGCTCCCGAGAAGGAGTCGCACCCACCCTGGGAGTCTGCACCATTTGCTGCTTAGTCTGTGAATAGTGCAGCTCTGCATGACGAGGTCTTCGTTGGGTCCCCGGGACACAGACCCCGAAAGGAAGGTTAACTGGGGAGGGTTTCATGGTGCGGGAGGACTGCAGAGTAAGAACCGAGCTGGGAGCTCGGGGGCCGGCGCACCCTTCAGAGGGCTCACGGGGCCTCTGCATCCTGCACCTCTTGGCTGGTTATGGGCCCCCCTAGCAGGGGAAGTCACCTCTGGAGGGCAAATCTCCTTGGCAGAGAGACTCGGCTCTGAGCCTTCAGCAGCCCACACTCCTGCCAGTTGGGGCGACACACCGTCTGCTCTCTGTGACGTTAAGATCCAGGGGATCAAAGCACCGGGATCCAGCACACCAGTCTCGGAGTCAGAGTCCCCTGAATTAGCTCCCAGCTCCACACCTGGCCAGTGAGCTATTCTCATTCTCCGTCCTGTGACCTCTCAACAAATACTCACTGGGTGCCTGAGAGAGCCGGCTCGGGACTGTCGTGACAGCCGAGAGCACAGCACAGCTCCCAGCAGTTTAATGCGTGACAGACAGTGGGTGTTCATTGCTGTTATCGACATCTGTGGGTGAAAGCAGACATCGTCTTTGCTCTGCTGTGCAGTACAGCAAGAAATTTTCTTGGAATGTGCTTCTGCGGCTTTCTGAGATAAACGGATACTCCTGAGGTCAGAGGGATTTAGAGCAAGATTATTCTCTAGTCTGAGCTGGTAAGTGCCTTAGCTGTTTAATAAAACATTTCCTGGATTCATATTGAAAACATAACTGACTTCCTCCTCCACAAGGCCTATTGTTATTTTTTCCTTCTATTTTCAGATGGTTTCATTTCCCTGACAAGTGGGTAATCTCAGGCAAGAGGAACAACACAAATGCCCCATCTCCACCTTGATGCTATTTTGACGTTAAAAAAAAAATACTTTCTTTGTTAGAATTGGGTAGAATCAAATAAATTCAAGAGCTGGGAGGCATCGCAGGCCTTAAAGATTAACCAGAACAATTCTTTTTTTGCTGTTTTTGGCTGCGGCTGGGTTTGAACCCGCCACCTCCAGTATATGGGACTGGCACCCTACTCCTTTGAGCCAGAGGTGCTGCCCAATGGTTTTCATGTTTTTTAAGTAGTGGGAACCTACCTCCTTCCATCCCCCACCTTTTCTAATAAATGAAATCTTACGTGGCAGCTTGTCACCTTGAACAAGAAAACATAGGTCAGAACTCTGGTCCTAGGGAGGACGAGGAGGCTGGAGTGCGTCTTCCCATCTGACCTTGCAGTCCACCTTTTAATGGGCTGTCCCTGATGTATTTCTTGGACTGTAGCTACCAACAAAAAAGTCCCTGGGGTAGTAGGACCTGTTCATTGGACAGATGGAGACATGCCTGGTTTTCCTCTCCCCCTCCTTGGCCACTCAGCCTCCTTGGCTAGACCCACCTTTTTTCTACTCTAGTCTTTTTAGGACTCTGAAGATTCCTTCTAGTCTCATGGCTTTCAAGCCCTTCTATGTGTGTGGATGCACAAATTGACATCTCTAACCGTGTGACTCCTCAACCGCAGACAGGTCTCCCGCTGCCTCAGTGACATCTTCCTTACAAATTTAATAGATGGCTCAAAACTCACAGGCTGCAGACGGGGCTCCTGGCCTTCTCTTGCAAAGCCTGCTCTGTCTTACTTAATGGCAACTCTGTCCTTCTAATTGCTCAGACCCAAACATCTAGTGTCGCCCTTGACTCTTCCTTTTACCTCATGGTCCCTATCTAATCCACCAGGACATCACCAGCTCTGCTGTCAAAATATCTTTGAATCAGACCACTTCTCCTGCTTGCTGTGGCTCTGCCATCCCGTCATTCCAGTAGGGTGTCATCATAGCCGGGATGACAACCTAGCTTATCCTCCAAACTGGGATATTTTGAAGACTCAAGGGAGGCAGGGATTAGCAATTGCATTTAGACCCATTGTCCAGGGCTGTTCTGGGCAAACAAGAGGGGTGGCTACCCTACTCTTAACTCATCTTCCTGTCTCTGTTCTTGCTACCTGGAATCAGAGCCCGATAGAGCAGCCAGAGTGCCCCTGCTCAAATCTAGCTTTACGTCATGCTGTTCTAACTTCTTCAACCTCCCTTTGGTTCAAGGCCAAAGTCCTCACGATGTTCTGTGCTGTCTGCTTCCCCCGTGCCTACCCACGTTTCCCATTTCTTTCTTCCTCGGCCTCTTCCTCCAGTAGCATCTTTGATCTTCTCCTCTCACACCTGCCATGGTCCCATCTCAGGACCTTTGCACTGGCTGTTTCTTTGTCTGGAACGCCCTGCCCTAGACATGCACGTGACTGCACCACTCACATCCTCGGTTGTTACCTAATCATCGAGGGCTACCCTTACCATGTTATTTTAAATTATAACCATTCCTTTCTAGTATCCATTTCTCTCTTTTGCTTTGATTTTTTATAGCACTTATTATTGTCCTCTAAAATTTCACATGATTTCCTTATTATTTTTTGTCTTCTGTCCATAGACGGTAAACTCCATGGGGGTAGGGAAATTTCTTCTTGGCTTCCGTGGCACCTTCTGAGCTTAGAATAGGACCTGGTACATAATTGTGGCTCAAAATATACTTATGATAACGGAGTGAAGAGGCCTCAGAAGGTTAAAGAGCTTCCTTCACATCACTTGGTGAGCTGCCAAAAGACTGAATCTGGAGCCAGAGTCCCCGACATCCCATCCCAGTGCTTTGGTTGAGTCCACACGACCACGGCATGGACAGGACACAGACCAAACTTCCAGTTGTTCAGGCGAACCCCACTGAAACTGGGGGTTCAGTTTTACTTGTTCAAATCTGGATGTCATTTCTGAAAGCTAAGTATAAAAATGACAGAAGTAGGTCACATGTAAAATTAATTCTTAGTAGAACTGATTCTTAATTTTAAGAGCAGTAATGTTAAAACAATAGGATGGTCTGAGACTTCCCGCATCAATCCTATTGAGCTAGAGATTAAAAATAGCACTTTAGCGGTGATTTATCTCTGAAGGCAAAATAATTCTGGGAAACCAGCTATCTTTGAGGAGGAGAATGGTAAGATGGTGGCTGGCTCTGCGCTTGTTAACAAATCTGGCAATCTAGAACTTTCTATGGTTCCGCTTTTATCTTTATTTCTTTAAAAATACACATCTTGCCTTCTTGCAAATATTAGAATGATGAGTGAGTCAAATTTGCAGTGTTAATATATAAACTGCTGCTGGTAATGTGTGACTTCTTTTATTGTTTTATGTCTGAAATGTTCCTCCCCGACTCTTTCCACAATCCCTTGTAAACAGGAACACAAAGCTCCCCTCTCTGATGAACTCGGGCAGCTTTGAAACTGTCTCTCCTTTACTATAGTTTAGGATTTAGGATTTAGGCGTGGCTTTCAAAATGTAATTAACCATTTGCTGAGGTCTTTCTATGTAAGTTTAAAGTCTTCTTAAGACAGGATGTGGGTGCTAGGAGGCTTTTGTTTATTTTCTTCTGTTCCTCTGTGCTTAAGGAAGGCTCCCAGGGCTGATGGAGCAACTGGGCCTTCTGGTTCCACTGTGGCTTTACCCGCATTGTCTATGTCATGGCACTGAACCCCAGTTTCTCTGTCTGCCAGTGAGAACACTGGACGTGTTGGTGGGTGGGGCAGCCAAGTAGGTAATATAGCAGGACCTCTATGTGTTGACGACACGCTGGCCAACAGATGGAGGCGGTCAGCACAGGGAGCTAGGTCTTGTACGTGTGTGTGTCTGGGCTATGGACGTTAGGTCAGCTTGTCTGAATCAGGGCTGGGGACCTGACCCAGGAGGCCCCCTGGAATTAGAACCTAGAAATTCCAGTTTCACCTGCCTCTTCTTTAAGACAGGGAAGAGGCACACTCAGAGATGTTGGCTGATGAAACTTTTTTTAGCTTTAAACCAGAGAGAACACAGCCTAGCAGTTAAAGAAAATAAAATAAAGTCAAAGTTACGAGAGGGTTTGGTGGACTCCCCAGACTAGGGAAAGCCAGTTTCCCACTCTTGAGGCCTCCCTGCCCTGAGGTCAGTGGGCTGCCAGAGTAGCCATACAATCAATCACTGAATTGAGCTTGAGTTGGTTTCCGTTACGGCAAAACATCCTGATTAAGACATTTCTCCATCAGCCTTCATTGAGTAACTTCTTCCTGCCTTCCTCCGCATTCTCTTTTTTACACTGGAAGCCTGCATGGCAAAATGGCAGAAGATTTTGAAGTGATCACACCCGGGCATACCAAGGAACCCCGTGTTTCGAGTAAGAACCCCGTGTTATGAGCAGCCAGCAAATAGCACTTGCCCTGTGCTGTATCAATCTGATGCAGCTGTTGTGTGGGTAAGAAAGGAATTGGGGCTTGATTGGTATCAAGTGAGAACAGGTAGACCATGAGAATGACCTTCAGATATAAAACCCCGGGGCCAGGAGCCTGGTGCAGGTGGGGCGGCGCGGCGACCTGGCGGTGCCCGATCTGGCAGTGCTGTCTCACAGCAGCTTTCGGAACCGCTCCTGCCTGGAGCAGCAGGGCTGGGCTCTGCGCACACTTAACACTCTTACGTGGTCCGCTTTAGTTTGGAACGTGACCTCCAGCACCAAGATAAAATGAGACAGATGCGCTGGGGTGGGGTGCAGAGGTCTGTAAGTTGAACTCCTTTCCTGTAATTTCATATTGAACTCTTGAAGACTTTAAAAGAGATTGCTCCACAAAGGACCCATCCGAGGGTTCTCCCACAGAGGGACATTGAGAACACCTGTAGCCAGCATCTTGGCAGTTTGCTAAGGAGGAAGGGCTGGTACACTGGCTTGTCCCGCGCCTCCCACGTGTAAAGACGACAGAGGAAGTTAAACGCAGGCACCCATGTCGGAAGGGCGGTGAGTGATTGCCCTCCCAGAGGACTGTGTGGGTTCACCTGGCAAATGTCACAGACACTGTGTCTCCCAGTCGTCTCTCATGCTGAGACACAGGGTCTGGCCTCAGCACAGAGCTGGTTCTGTGTCCCGTCCCTGGAAACTGCAAGGGGGTCTTTTCTGTTTGTTTGTTTGTTTGTTTTGAGGTTTTTTTTTTTAGTTCTCTAGGAGAACATATTTGATTCTATTAATTAATTCATTCAATTACTTATTCAATGACTTTTAAAATTGTAAATTTTAAAAATTACTTATTCAATGACTTTTAAAATATATATATTTTAAATCATAGATGTGTACATTAGTGCAATCATGGGGTACAATGTGTTGGCTTCATATACAACCTGATACATTTTCATCCAACTGTTCGACATAATGCAAGGGGGGTCTTGAACACATCGGGGCTGTGATTGTTTTTAGAATGTGGCAAAAGTGGGTGCAGCGGGAACGTGGGGCTGGGCCCCGAGTGACCTCAGCCAGCTCCCGAGGAGGGACAGGCAGGCAGGCTGCAGAGCCACGAGAAGGGCAGGTGGGATGGGGGCCCAGAGAAATTGGACCACCCCAAAGAGACCCACCTGGACGCCCTTAGCAGCAGTTCTACTGTGAGAGGACGGTCCCTGCCTCTCCGGGAAGGTGTGTAGAGGAAGCTTACTTCCCCTCAAATCGGCTTTAACTCCTTTCCCACACTCACGGATTTTAATAGGCTTAAAATAGCTGAAAAATAAATGGCCATATGATTCTTTTCTTCCAAAGTTCTAGCGTGTTCTCTTTGAAATTTTTGAGTATGAATTACCATTCTGTAAGCTTTTAGTGACAAGCACATTTGGAAACATCAGCTAGAAAGATCTGCAAACTGTACACAATTATTGTAAGCAAATGGCTCAAGAACGTTCTAAAGCTAAAAAATAATTATGTTGTTTGGCTGGTCTGTATATAGAACCGATCAGATGGGGGCGGGGGGCATAGTATTAGCCACTCACATGCATGTTACACCTTGGGACGATTAGCAATGCCCTTGTAGTGATTTCTTTGCGATTATGAGTCTAATAAAGTTAAAGGAGCACATACTTCAGAATCAGACCCTGTGTAAATGTTGGTTCCACAATAGCAAACGTATCATGGGAAATTTATATAACTTCTTAAAAACCTCAGGTTCCTTTTTGGTAAATTGGGAGTAAAACCCGCCTAACAGAGTTGTGATAAACATTAAGTAAAATAATAAATGTAACACCTGAAATTGCTGGAAGCCAAGTGAATGTGGCTGTCTCACTTCTTCTATAGGTCACATTTGCCCCAGCACATACCACGTTATTTAGGTGACTGCCCACATTTTTGGTTCGTTTTCTCTTCAGAGGAGGCATTGCAAAATAAGGACTGCAAACCCAGCAGCAAACCAACCTTTAGGGCGAGCTACTGGACCCTGTGGACTATCCCTGGTGTCCAGTGCACTGCCTGGCACTCGGGAGGGACGCAGGGGTTTTGAAGAACTGGTTAGTTCTTCATCAAATGCTTTAATTTAAAATTCTGAGCTTTATTTTGAAAAGAGCCATCACAGTTGCCAAGCAAAGAATTAAACTTTTCTTAGAAAAACATCTCCATGTAGGAAAGGGTACCATGATGTGGTCCAGAGAATAGAATTAGGTACAGAAACTGAAAGTCCTAAAAAAAGGCAACTGTAGCTTGATTTTAAGACTATAGTTTAACAATTAGAATTTCTCATTTGCACTTGTGAAATGTGTTATTAGATGAAACGATCTTAAATATGCTTCCTTTCCTGAAACGTCTCCTACTTATATCCTATATTGATGTTATTTTTTATTCTTTGAAATCAAAGCAAGTTTTATCTATATGCATGAAGCAACCTGCTAAAGTCTTAGAATGTCCCAGCAATGTCCCATTCTGGGCAGCATTGTGAAGGTCTGGCTTTGTCTTGGGTGAATGGAAGGCATGGGGGACGCAGTTATAACGTGAGTGTACGGGGGTTGTGCTTGTGATTCAACCTTGAAAAGGTTAAGAAGTGAGCACTTATAATTTGGCTTAATACCAAGTCAGGTAGCCAGGAGCAGGCAAAAGGGTCTGAAAAAAATTGTTCTGGGAACTCCTGTGTCGAGTGTTGCTTCTGACCTCAAAGCTGTGTAGGGTGACCAGTGGGCATCTAGACTTGGTGGCCTGTGAGGACCAGCTTTATTGCATCCCCTCTTTGTCCATCAGATGAACAGTGGAGTGCCGCCCTAGAGACATCCCTGTCCCCAAGAAGGAGGGGAAGAATGTCACGGAGGGGGAAGGAAGGGCTGTTCTGAACTGGCTTTCTCCTATTGAGTCTTAGCATCTTGCATCTTTTCCAAAAGACTAGCTATTAACAGAAACTGGCTTAACACATCTAATTCAGGGGGAGAAGGACATTTGAAAGGCTGCTGAATGCTGAGAGCTTTATTTCTAGTAACTTGCGTCTACCAAGAACCATTCCAGGGGAGGTGGTAGACAGTTCACCCCTGCAGAGTCCTGTGGGGGGAGGCACAGCAGTCGTAAGCACAGGGCACACAGATTCTAAGTTCTTTTGCAATTCAGTGACTCTATGGGAATTTTTAAGATAAGGTGCAATGAATTCCGGTTCTGAAGGTGAGAAACTGTGCCCTGTGATTCTGCTCCAGTGATGTGGCTGCTGGACTCTCAGGCCAGTTGTCGGTAGGTCTGTACTTTCTGTGCTGCTGCTTCAACACGGGGCAGTGCAGGGCCCTTGCTTCTCCATCTAAGTTTTAGCTACTCAGGAGGAAGCCATGGAAACAAGTTGCATTTGATCGTGGAAAATGATGTGTTTACCTCAGAACATTTTACATTAATGAAAAACCTGGGAAATATCAATTTGGTCATAAGGCAAAGTCCAGAAAGCAGTAAATAATTCTATCACCTTTCTGTGCCTGCCAAACAAAACTAGCTTTGTTTTATTTTTATTTTTTTCTATTTTCTGTTTTAAATCTCCGTGGGATGTATTTTCGGCTTTGAAAGGCTCAGTAAATCACAGATCCTTAAAGGAAGGTTTGAAAAGCACACGCGCACCTCTACGCGTCACACTATCCTGAGCTGTCTTTGCAGACACATTCACGTTCGAACAGAGAACGTGGGTCAGTCTATTCAACCTCCACGTGGCACAACCATTTTCATTTATCAACGTCTGCTGGAAGAAATGTATCCATACAATATTGGTCTCTGAATCTCATTTTATAATTGGCAAGTTAAGCACTTTAGTCACATGTTTTGAAAGATCTGAAGAGATTAATTTATGCTAAAAATATTCCTGCTTAGGCACATAGCTGGGGTAGAAGCAATAAGAGGGCAGGAGCCAGCAGGGTGCAAACATTGCTTCTCGAGGCCAGGCATTTATTTAACCAAAATTTACTGAATAACTGCCACCTGCCAGTTATGTGCTGGACGCTATGAACACCACTGTCTGGTGCTCCAGGCTGTGTCAAGCTGTGTACCACTAGCGATCGTTAGGCGCGATTTATGAGAGCTGGGTGAAAGGAATGTAAGTCAAGTCATGCCACCAATTGCAGCGAGACCACTCCCCGCATACTCCAAGGGGTGTAGCCTAATCCCTCCTCCTGTGTAGGCTCCCAGGAATCGGGTTCCCAGGCAGCCATACAGACTTCTGGGTCAAGAAGCCAGTGGTAAATCCTAGATGAGCAGTTGGTTCAGGAGCAAGCTTTATGTGTCACATCATAACTGCTTCAGCACATTCAGTCAAGCTAGTAAAGTAAAAATAGCAAGTGAATTTTATAAGACTAGATTAATATTTTTATCCCATTGTTTGCTTTGTAAAAAGGAAAACAAAGTATCTATTGATTCAAAAACAGCTGGTAGTAAGTACTAGGAGCCATGCTTGGTATCACACATACGCGTTCTCATTTACTCTTCAAAACCAGGCATCGTCATCCCAGCTCCCCATCAGGCAGTGAGGCGCAGCGGGCCGCCCACCTTCCTGCCTCCTCTACATCACAGAGCTACGGAACAGGAGGGGAGAGTGTGGGTTGGAATGGATTTGGATCTTCATTCCAGAAGACAATCCCGAATGTTATAATCCCAAATGTCGAAATCCCCAAAGATCAAAATCTTTCAAGTCTAAATCTCTAAAGTCTAAAATCCCTAAAATCACAATCAGGAAAGTTGCATCATATGAGCTGGGACTATTACCCTGTAGGATGTTTATTTGGAAATTGAGTGTGGTTTAAGGAGACGTGTAGGGTGCCAAGTGGATAGGGTGCAGATCTCTGGATTTAATTTTAGGTTTCAACTTGACTGGATTAAAGAGTACCTAGAAACCTGGCAGAGCTTTACTCTGGGTGTGTGTAGACTCATAGAAGAATTTCAAAAGAAGCTTAATTCTATGTAGAAAATGAATGTGAACATATTCTCTGAGCAGAGCCACGTCCTAAAAGAAGCAGGTGTTGATGCAAGATACCAAATTCTACGGGAGATAATGACCGTGAACGACGGCCCACCCTCACACAGCATCTTTTGCGATTGCCCTGTATCCCTGTGATGTGTTTGTTCGCAAGGCTAGTTTTCCTTCTGGTTCTTTTCATTATTTTAAATTATCAGCGTTATTTTTTTTTTTTTTATCAAAAAAGCATTTTATTCCAAATACAAAGAAATGTTTGAACGAGGCAGCCTTGTTTTTGTGCATTAAAAAGGCAGGAAATTGAACCATTTTTGTCAAATATCGTTTTCTACAACAGGTAGAGATCCTTGTCCATTCCACACTTATTCCACAGCAAAGATTTCTCTAGTTCTTTGGAGTTTTCTCTGACTTCCACAACATCCTCAAACACCCTCCTCTCTTCTATCCTTCTTAACCTTGGAAATATATACTTGCTGAATGGGTTGTTCAAAGTGTAGACACTGTCCTCCATCGCAGTGGTGTTTAAACTTCACTGTGCATCAAAACATCTTTAAAACACCCAGGGTGGGCATGGTGGCTCCCACTATAATCCTAGCACTCTGGGAGGCTGAGGCAAGGCGGGAGAATCCCTTGAGCTCAGGAGTTCCAGACCAGCCTGAGCAAGAGTGAGTCCCATCTCCAGCAAAAATAGAAAAACTAACTGGGTGTGGTGGCAGGTCCCTGTAATCCCAGCCACCCAGGAGGCTGAGGCAGGAGGACTGCTTGAGCACGGTATCAGCGTTATTTTTTATCATTTGCTATGCTGTGTATGTCAGCTTCACATCATTCCTCAATGCTGGAGGTTTGAACTGTATACCAACTTCTAGAGAGTTCTAATTCATGTTATGTAGTGTTTTGTAAATTGGACTCCAGGGACGTGCATTGATGTTGACTGTGTGTACATGTTGTTTGACTATAAAGATGTTGAAACGTCCTCAGTAAATGATGTCCTTTCTGCAGATCTGGTTTTACGAATGATAAAATTTCTCGAGATCTTGCCTTTCTGGATGACCGTATATGCCCTGATGGTGGATCTCATAAAGAGGCGTCAGCTGCCCACGGCTGTATTTCAGATGACTGCAGTGACAGAGCTGGACGAGCACAGCTGCCACCCGTGGCATTATGTGTCCATTCATTTCCTCTTTGTTCCATCCTTTGCGAGTACGGTTTGTCTGCTCATGACAACCCCTGCACAGTGCCCCTGCTGTACCCAAGCGTTCGTACTTGCAAAAGTGTGTCCACTATTATGGCCTGTTTTTAAAATAGGCCTGTGAAGGCTTCTATGTTTCCCCTTTAAAAAATGATATAAATACCTTTTAAACAATTCTTGTATAATTTTTCCAGAATTCTGTTTTCAAGGTTTTGATTTTTTTTTGAGTTTCAAAAAAAATTTGAAATTTTAAATTTCAAAACCAGGATCATGGCCTGCAAACCCAGCCTTCCAGGACCAGTATTGGCTCCCGGTTTGATTCCTTGTCTCTGCCTGCGGAACTCATTCTGTCACAGTCACCCGGTCCCCGCTGGTCACTGTTGCTGTTGCTCCAGGTATTGGGCTTGACATGCCGGGAAACCAAAGCCTGCCAAAGGAGAAACTTTCACAGAGGGACCCACGGAGACTTGGTCACCTGTTCTGCTCAGCTCCTGTGCCAAATGTCGGCCCTGCCGGCCTGGCCCGTCTGCATTTCTCTTCAGGAATGATTGAGGCTCCGCTCACCTCACCACCCGCGCTGCTCTGCAGGGTCAGCCGGGTCTGGCCTCCTCTCGGGGCGCAGTTCCTTCATCCGGCCCAGGCAGACCCCTCCCAGGGTCTAACCCTCCCTGAGGACACGGCCCTCTCTGTGTCCCTTTGTGTCTTTCATGGGGTTTCTTTCTGGGAACTTGTGACATGGAGCTCTTGCCGTTGTCAACGTGATCTGCATCTTCACTGGGAGCTCAGTTTTTCTTGGGCCATTGCTCTCTCAGGATGGCGCACCCTGGTGTGTGTGCAGCCTGGACACAGCTCCTCACCCCGGGCAGACCCCACAGACTGCTCAGAGCATCCTGGTCACTGAGCCTGGACATAGCCTCAGAGTCCTGCTCACCCAGGGTTCAGGCACCAACTACCTGTCATCTGGAGTTGACACCTATAAAGAGCATTCCTTCCTCTCTTCAATCCACAGGGCAAATCTGAGCAGCATTCTTACACTGGGCTTTGAATGTATGCAATTCTTCTTGGAGAACATGGTACTGTTCTTGCTCCCATGACGCTATTTGGTCTCTAGATGAAAATTTAAGACTCTTCACATCCTCTGGACAACAATGTTGAAACCACCTACTCCAAACAGACATATTTGTGTGTGCCAAGAGTCGGGGCCGCTGTCACCCATGCACACGTGGACTGCCTGCTAGAACGTTCAGCTGTACAGCCACACCAGCTAGTCACGTTAAACTACGGACACATCCAGTGCAGTGTGTAAATGGTATGAGAAAGGGGATAAACAATTAGCAAAGCTATAGAAGTAAGGATAATTGTGAACTTCTTTTAAAAGCAAAGGAACTAAACTCATCACAGTTATAGATATTGTATGCATATGGAAACAAACATGAAAATATAGGTTGCTTAAGGAAAGTGAAAAGTGAGGTTTTGGTTAAAAATCTAATAAAATTGTTCATTGAATTCAGTATTACACAGATGACCCTTTGCCAATTCAGGGGTTAGGAATACTGACCTCCATACAGCTAAAATTCCATATATAGCTTCTGACTCCCCCCAGTTTACCTACTGAGAGCCTACTGTTGACCAGAGGCCTTACCAGGAACAATTGGTAAACACGTATTTTGTGTGTCACTTGCATTATATGCTGTATTCTTATGATAAAGTAAGCTAGAGAAAGGGAAATATCATCAAGAAAATTTTAATATAAGAAAGAGATAACACACTTCCTCTTCATTAAGTGCACGGCCCATCACCAGGTCCCCCATCCTCATCGTTGACACGCGGAGCGGGCTGGGGAGGGGACAGGCTGGGTGGCTGTCTCACAGGGGCAGCGGAGGTGGGAGAAATCCATGCTCCTTCTGTTCAAGCCTGTGCTGTTCAAGGGTCAACGGTCCTTGCTGTCCCTTCATTTCGTTTTTTTGCCTCACACCAATCTTAAGAGAGAAGAAAACCCCTAGGTGTTTCCTTTGAGGTTGAACTGCAAAGATTCAGTCTCTTGAGGATAAAATTGAGCTTTAAAATGGAAGCAAAATCAGAAGCTATAGAGAGAAGGTGAGTGTCTGGGGCAACACCCACAGTGGTGAAGAGGCCGGTGTGGAGAGAGTCAGATTCGAGTTTCTGTCTGGTCGCGGCCTGTTGCCAGCTGTGTGGTGCCGGGCAGGTGGCTTGGTGTCTCTGAGCCTCCCCCTCTGCCTGTGTGATGTGATGGGAGATCCTGGACGGTAGGTAGAGAAGGAGATGAGGCCCATGGAGGGCTGCCCTGCAATGTGCAGTCAGAGCACCGGGTCCGTTTCACCATCTGAGTTGCAGTCAGGATTGCCCTCAGTCAAGGGGGCTCGCACTGCTCTGACAAGTTTCCCAGGAGACCCTTAAATGGACTGAAGGGCAGAATTGAAGCAGAGGAGAGATTAGCTCTGAACAATTCGGTCCAAGTCTGATGGGACCTTGAGGCCGCATTGATTCCATGTACTGTCCCTGGCCCAGATCTGCCCTGAAGCCACCAATACTTCCTACCATTTATCCCAGAAAGGGCTGGAGACTTCCAGAAAAAAATCACTCCAATGGCAAAGAATAACTTGACCTTCAAGATGCAGCCATAGCGACTTCTCCAGGAAGAGCTGGGACCAGACCCAGAGAGTCTAGCTGTGGCCCTTGCATGGTCTCTGAACCAACACATACTCCGACGATAAGACAGAAATTATTACCAACTGGTCCTCAAACCCAAGCATCTCTATAGGGCAAGTAGAGTTCTGAGGTTTACAATCATCATGGCAGTGCCTGGGGGCATCAACACTGACATTTCTTATTTTATAGGCAGAAAACCCAAAGCACCAAGGGATTAAATAATTTGTATTGGAAGGAGATTTTACTAACTCCATAGAAAATTGAGCTAAAACTTAAACATGGATAAACCACATCCTTTATTTTAACAATATTTTACAGTCTATGATGAAAGAATACTTAGAGATGGAATTTCCAGATTGGCTGTTCGTAAGTTCACAGAAAAATTATGCAACTTTCCAATAAGTCAGCATTTATTCCATGCTTACTGGGTACCAGGCACTGTGATAGATCCTGGGGATACAAACTCATGTGAGGTTAACCCTGCCCTCAGGGAAATCAAGAGGCACACAAGAAAAAGAATAAAATGATACAGTTACTGTGACTGTGACCAAAATCCGTACACCTTACCATTGGAGCCCAAGAAAGAGTCAAGTCTGGAAAGAATGCTCTGTGCTTGTTTGGCCCCAGGTCCGCCTGGAAACAGAAGGAATGCTACCAAATCCTAGAAGAGCCACCGTCCCTGCCAAGTTTAAACCCACCGCAGGCGGAGGCAGCGTATCCAAGCGCCAGAAGCCATGGCGCGTGTGCACGTGGAGTCTGCTCTTTTGCACCTAGTATTTGAAATGAGATTGTAATTCTTTTCCAAATCCTAACAAAAAAACAGGATTTGGAGTTTCCTAGGAGAGTCTGTCTTTTAAAAATGCCCTGCTAAGGGCTATGTTGCCAAAGGAGAGCCTTATCAAGGGAAGGGCCCTCATTCCATCCAAAGGGTCTGTGGCTGGGAGGAGGGTGGAGCCACAGGCCTTCCCAAAATTATACACAGCTTTCCACCCATCGTGCGCGCTCCCCCCAGAGTACCCCCTTGCACTGACTTTGGCACCCCTCCTCCTGGCTTCCTCCCGGCCTCCTCTGCTGACAGGTGCAGGGCCATTCTCCCTTCTAGCTGTGCTGTTTCCCAGGGCCGTGCACATTCTGCGGTGACTTCTGTTACTGTACATCTGACAATCACGTTCACCTGTCCCCAACTCAGACTCAGATGTGCACATCCAACTCAGAATTTGATGTCTCACTTGGAGGAGTCACCAGTTTTTCTGACAAAATCCACACGGGATGGAATACACACAATTCCCCCCCCAACTCCCTCTCCTGGAGCTGTTTCCTCCCCTGGGTACTGTTGTCCGCCCAGTTCAGGGACTCCTAACCTGACTGCAGATGGGAAGCATCTTAGGGGCTTTGAAGTACGCCTGGGGACAGGCCCACTGCTCAGCCAATGGAGGCAGAATTTCCGGGGTGAGGGTCTCCACGGGGCGTAATGGGCTTGGTTCCCGGTTGGAGATCATGAGTCCTTGGTCTCCCCCCCTCAGTATTCTTTTGTACTCAGCCGGCTGCTGGTATTTTATCTACTACCTATGTAGCTCTTGGCTTTTCCATCACCAAAGCCACCGTCCTGAACCAAGGTGTCATCTTCTCTGGCCTGAAGTAATCTTTGACCTGGTCTCATTCCCTCCAAGTTCAGACGCACATCATCCCTGGGGTCAGCCTGGGAGATTGAAATAGACCTGATGACGTCACTCCCTGGCTTGCCGGCTGCTCTTAGAATAAGCCACAGGTGTGGGTATAGGACTATAGATTGGTTTGTCTAAGCGACTCATCTCTACTCTTCTGAAAACACATCTTCCCGACTCCCGACACACGGAGCGTGATGTGAGCAGGTCACCAGGTCATGCACGCCTTCCAGGTGACAGGGGACCTCTTGCCTTACGTTCTGGGGGCCTAGAGTAGAAGCAGCCTTCCCTCTGGGTTCAGGACGAAGGCATGGATTTGAAGCTGCTGGCCACCATCTCTGTCCCCAGCTCAGAGGGTCAGACCCAGGGGTCTGCAAGTGGGAGAAACTCTCTCTCTGACTCATTGATTATTTCAGTAAGTTTTTTCATACTGTTCATCTTTTCTGCTCAGTTTTAGTTCCACGACACAACAGCCATACCTGCTTTTTTCCTGAAGCATCTTCATTTCCAAGCACACACAGTCCTTCCATGATGGGAAATGAGGGAGGGAGGGAAGGAAGGAAGGAAGGAAGGAAAAAAGGAAAGAAGGAAGGAAGGCCTAGTCTTAGATCACCGATAATAAAGGTCAGATTAAGGAAACGGGTGCCCATGGAAGGTTTATGGATCTTCATTGTTTAAACCAAATGTCACTGTGCTGATTCAGCAGGGGGTCCTGCATGGACGTCAGTGTGATATGTGAGTGCCTGAGCCACCCCCAGGAACAATTGGGCATTTATTGAGCTTTATCCTACCAGGATGTGTCCCCCTGGCATTTTGGGGGCTCATCTTCCCTGGTAAGGTAAAATTTCTGCTCCAAAGTGTCCCACACAGTCACTGTGGGCTGCCTTATAGATACAGCATAATCTGACATCAGAGTGGAAGGGAACCATATGCTTTTTAAGCTTCTTAAAATGCAGTTCTATTGAAAATAGCTGTTGAGACACATCTGTAAAGCAAGCTGCTAAGGCCCAATGAGACGGACGGGCAGGTCATAGAAATGCGCTTCTGTGTTCCACCCAGAAAATGTGATGCAATATGGGGTCAGCTCATTCCTCCTGAACATTAGCATGAATTTATATCATCTTCTATTTTATAGATTTTCACCTCATAATTTAATTAATTCACTAGGGTTCTTGGTGTCTAGATGTGACCATTGGAGGGGTTTTGAGGTAAGAATATTCTAACAAGGCCTGAAAAGGCAAAACCTCAAAATGTATCTGTTTTAATTATGAATAATACATGACTCAGATTTATCCAGTCTTTGAACTTCACCCCATCTCCAACCTATACTCCCCAGGGTAGGGATTAGGGCTGAGATGAAATCAGGGTGTGTCAGTGACAAGGCTGGGGAGGAGGGTATGGAAATAAGGCCCCAAATGCCTGGCAAACTGCAGTGGAAAAAGGAGTCATGTTGTCACCACACTTGGGAGTCTCAGAAGGAGCCACCCAGCTGCTTGGGAGGCTGCTTGTCTCCTGCGCGCCCCCCGGCATCCCCCGTGCCCCCGCGCCTCTGATTTCCCTCTGAGATGATACTCATCATTATTGTCTGCTTTTTTTTTTTTTTTTTAAGAGACAGAGTCTCACTTTTTCACTCTTAGTAGAGTGCCCTGGCGTCACAGCTCGCAGCAAGCTCCAACTCCTGGGCTTAGGTGATTCTCTTGCTTCAGCCTCCTGAGTAGCTGGGACTACTGTTGCCCGCCACAACGCCTAGATATTTGTTGTTGTTGTTGCAGTTTGACTGGGACTGGGTTCCATCCCGCCACCTTGGTATATGGTGCTGGCGCCCTACCCACTGAGCCACAGGCACCACCCATCGTCTGCTTGTAATTAATAAACAGATGTGTTCCTTTAACTGATGGGCTCAGTCTGTGGTTTTCATTTGAAAGAGCTACAAGATGAGTCCTCTGTTTTAAGCTGACGCCTTGATTTTCCCTGCTATTTGAGTGGTTGTACACGGATGTTATCTACCAGGCAAGGTGGACTTAGAGCAGGAAGGGGGTAGCTGTAGTTCACAGGAACCTCCGATTCTCCAAATCTCATAGAAAACACTCAGTTCAACATCTAGCAGTTTTCTCAGTGTTCACAGACAGGCGGTGACATGTAGGCTGCCCACGATATTTAGACATTTTACTTATTAAGTTCCTTCAAAATGGAGGTGAGGGGTCAAACGATCAGCCTTAGAATTTAACCTGAGCAATTCTAATCGCACTTTAAAAATCTGTGTTGTTTTTAATCAACAGAAGTAAAATTTTAGAAGAGGAAGATTCTCCACCATCTTGCGTGAGGTTAGGGATGGAATGAAAGCCAAGGACGGAAGTTGATTGATTCCACGTTGTTGAGTACAGGCTTCAAAGCCCCTGGAGGGCCCTCGTAATGTGTCCATATAGCCAACTGTCTTCATAAAATGTGTGAAAATAGGATATTTCACCTGCAGCTGACAAGGGCCGCTCTCATCTGCCCTAGAGGGGCACTGACTTGTCACAGGCATCCTGGGGAACGGACTATAGAAAGTCAAGTTGGGGGTCCTTTTAGGTTTTAGCAAGAGGGTATATTTACATTGTTTGCAGTCATGTCCATCTAAAGCTATTCAGCTATTTTGGTGTTGAAATTATTTCCAGGCCCACTCCCACCATCCCCTGCTTCTGCTCCCCAACCTTATGATGCCAAGGTACAGAGTTTGGTGTGGGCCTGTGTGTGGGCTACAGCTCTTAGCTCAGAACCTTCAGGTGGTGGTGGGAGAAACAAGGTTTAAACGTGTGGAGCAGGAGAAGCCCTGTAGAAAATACTTCTAGCCATCAGGCACGTACGGTTGTAAGATACTCATTCTGTTCTCATTAATGTGTCATCGAAAGAAAAGTTCTCTGCTGCCAGGAGTACATTTGACAACCTATTTGCTACATTTGGAAATATTTTGGAAATCTCTCAAGAAAGAATTTACTAGAATTACCGCATTTATACGATACACATACATAGCGTTACTACGAAGACTGTATCTTTGTGAAATTGCATGTTTTGTATATCCGAACATGTCACTGGGTTATATGAGCATCTTATATGAAAAATATCTGTATTTCTAGCTGATTTAAAATAACATGCTGACAGCAACAGTAACATAAAACTTTTATCATTGTAACAAGCACATTGACTAGTTGTTAAGTTTTGTTCATTCAAAGAGTAATTAAGGTTGCTCGTGACATAAGAAAACTTGAGATGCCCTGTAATCTTGTAATTCATGATACGATGGCACAATAAAAGTTTCCTCACACTTGAACAATATCCTAAGAACATTTTGAGTATTTCCAGTAACAAATTATGATGCTGAAAGCAACTTGTAAAAACTATTGGTACTTAAATTCTGATCAATGATAATGGAAGATAGAATTGTCTTTTTATCTTAGGGACTGTTATTGTGGGGAAAAGTTCTTCAGAGCTATGTGGGGCAGTTAATAAAATTCTTTTTCTTTTTATTTGTTGACATTTGTGATTTTGCATCTTTGAAGAAATTGTGATTCTTTTTTGGTCACTTATAGTTCATACCTTGTTTGTTCTTTTTCCATCAAATGTTAAGAGTAGGGACCCTCAAGACTTAAATATAACTCAGGTAAGGGAGATCTTTTTTTTTTAAACAAGGTGGTGTTACACGTTGACAGGTGATTGGACGTCAAATGTTTAAATCGCAGGGTTAGGTCAACACATGCTGCTTTGAACCAGGCCCATCCCAGGAGTGAGGCTGGAGCACAGGGTCAAACTGGATCAAACTGCACGCTCACACATTGAGCCTTTGATGTTATCTCCTTTGAGTTTCTACCTGCCGTTACCAGGATAGACCAGATTTGACTCATCACACACCTTTCTAGGTGTCTCCTACTATCAGACCAAATTGATATTTAGAAAAATAGTTCTCTCATATGTAGCAAAATTATAATGCATTGGATCTTTCTCCCCATGAAAAGCATTGTGTTGTTAAACGTAGACATTTAAAAGAACCCGCCAATTCTTTAAGCTTGCCTTGACATGGGAAGGTTCTGCCACCCCTCTGGTTCTGGACCTTGGGCCTCAAAAGCTGAGTTGGACTTGATTCCTGCCTTTCCTTGGAGGCTGGCACACGGCGGGTCCTCAGATATTGGTTTTCTGCTTTCCTCCCTCTTTACTATTTTTCTTGGAACATAGAAGTTTTTCCTGTCAGGTGTGAGGAAATTTTATAAAGCAAAATCATACCTAACACGTTGTGATTATATTGCTAAATGGCTGCGTTAGTTAAGTTGTCTAGTGCACAGAGCCTATGGTCTGTGCAGGACGGCTCCTAGGAGCTGCCTCCACGCCCGGCATGGTCCGCTTCACGTCACACAGGACTTCAACTGCACCAAGTAAGAAGCCACAGCCAGAGTGGGATACGTCCAGCCAGGTGAAGGCTTGCACTTAACTGAGAGGCGGCGTCCTTACACTCTAGCCTTTACCCTATGGCAGAAAAACAGGATATACTTATAATGCTATAAGGTAAACACTTCCAGTATGTAAGATTTATTACTTTAATAGATAAATGTTCTTTGAACATCTCTTTGGAATCCCGTTTAAGTCCAGCGTTTCTTCTTTATTTCGTGCTTCAGCGATCCTTGAGCTCTGTCAGCAGGTTGACGCCCCTGGTAATTACGATGCCCTCCTTATCACTTTGCTTGGACTCAGTTGGAAACCTGGGCCTCCTGTGTTAGGGGCATAGACATGTAATATTGTTATGTCTTCTTGCTGAATTGCTCCCTTCACCGTTACATAATGACCATCTCACTCCTTCTTTGCCATAGTTGACTTAAAGTCAATTTTATCTGATATGAGATTGGCTATGCCTATGCGCTTTTGGTTTCCACTTGCATGGAATATTTCTTTTTCCATCCCTTCACCTTGAGTCTGTTTGAATTCTTGTAGGGTTGTGTGTTTCCTGGAGACATCAGATGCTCGGGTTGTGTTTTTCATCCATCCAGACAGTTGGCACCTTTTGAGCGGAGCATTCAGACTGGTCACATTGAGTGATAGGATTGATGTGTGGGCTGCTGTTCTGTCCATCATGTTGGGTAGTACCTTGTTGCTTTGTTTCCCCTCTTGTGCTATCGTTTTAGACGAGCTATGAGCTTTAGCTTTGGGGGGTTTACATGGCGGGTCCATTGTGCTGATCCATGGATAAGGCAGTTCTGAGTATTTCCTTCCAGGTACGTCTGCTTGCAACAAATTCCCTCAGTGTTTGCTTGTCTTGAAAAGTCTTTATTTCTCCTCCTTTTATGAAACTTAGCTTTGTAAGGTACAAGATTCGGTGCTGCCAGTTGTTTTGTTTAAGAAGACTGAAGCCAGGGCCCCAACGCCTTCTGTCTTGTAGGGTCATGGTGAGAAGAGGTGTGCTGCTAGTCTGATGGGTTTTCCTTTGTAGGGTAGCTCTTGCTTTCATCTTATTGCCAGTACAATTTTCTTCTTCAATTTGACCTTGACCAGGTTGGACAGGTCCTATTTGCTAAGCATCTTCCTGGTGTTTGATGACCATCTTGTATCTGGATGTCTGAATCTCTGGCGATACCTGGGAAGCTTTTCTCAGTAATTCCCTTGGAGAGATTTTCCATGCTTTTTCTCTTTCTTCTTCCTCAGGAATGTGTATAATTCATGTGTTGGTTGTCACCACACTGTCCCACAATTATTCCCAGAGTAATTGTTGAGTCTTCTTTTTTCTTTTTTCTGCATGTTGACTGAGTTTAAGAGACCATCTTCAGTATCTGACATTCTTTCTTCTGCTTGGTTTAGGATGTCGTTAAGGCTTTCTGCTGTCTTTTGAAATTCCCCAATGACTCTTTCACCTCTTTAAGTTCTACTATATCTTTTCTGACGTTATCTAGCTCTTCAGCAACTTTTTAATATTTTATTGATTTCCTGAAATATTTTTAGCTTTTTTATTGGTTTTCAACTTTCTTTTCAATTCCATTCATCTTATCTGCCATCCATATTCTGACTCCCATTTCTGACATTTAGACAATTTCCTTTCTGTTGGGGTCCACTACTATAGATCCACTGTGATCCTGTGGCGGGTATCAAACTGGGTTTCTTTCTTTTTTGTTTTGCTTTGTTCTTTGTGTGTGTGTGTGTGTGTTGCCAGAGTTATTTCGATCATTTCTTTTCATCTGAATTCTCTTCTTTTAGCTCACTGCCAATAGGATTGCAAGACACCGGTTAGCCTTTGCCGGGACCTTTCTTCCTTAAGGAGAGTGGAGGAGGTTCCTTGACGGTGCTTTTGTGCCCTACTCTGAATGTTGATCCAGTAAAGGAAGAGCAGGTGCACTGAGGTTCTGTAGTGTGGCTGTTCTGCTTTGTCCCATTCCCCTGTGATTGTCACAGTTCAAGTTGGTGATGGATAATCTTCATGAGGGGTGGTGAGTTGTTCCCAAGATCATTGTTGGAAGCTTGAATTGGGGACTAGATGAGACCTCTTCACAGGCTATTGTTGTGGGGATTGCCCTCCCCAGTGGCAACTGGGCGGAACTGTCTAGCCAGTGGTTGTGGGTCCTGGAGTATGAGTATTTGCTCCAAACAGATCCAGATGTGGTGTAATTGTGGCTCAAGGTGGGGGTGGGGAGGGTGGTCCCTGGTGGAGCATTAGACCTCAGGGCAGTTCTGTGGGCCCAGAAGCCATGGTGGAGAATCCAGGGTGGAGTCTTAATGCTGAAATCTGGAAGTGAGAGTAACAGGCCCTGTTGGAGCACTGGAGCCACACAGACAGAGCTTTAGGTTCCACGGGCAGTGGTGGAGGCTCAAGGGGCTGGAGCTATACTCACAGCAGCTGCAGTGAAGCCTCAGAGCAGACCCTAGGGCTCTAGCATAGCAGGAACATCAGAGCTGGAGCTGGAGCAGCCGGAGGCAGGGAAGGAGCTGCTTGGGTGGGACCCTGGGGTCAGACCACTGTGTGCAAATCACAGAGGTAGAGCCACAGGGTAGGTGGCAGCTGTGGGCCTCTGGGGGTGGGGTCATGGGCTGGAGTGACCCAAGGCCAGGGTTCTCCCCCCACCCCAGGCCCGCTGAGGCTGTCACATCAAGCTTCTCAGCTGGTATCTGTGGCACCTCTTCTGATTAGATCCCATGGTGGCGGGGAAGGGTGCTAGTGCCTAGTTACAGGGCATGGCAGTGGAAGTGTATCCTCTGCTTGCTCCTTCACTGACTCAGCAGGGGTCAAAGAAAGTCTGCTGTTGCAAAGCTGAGCCCTGTGCAGACCTGGTGACCTGTACCTGAGAGCTTAGAATGGTGTCAGTAGTGGTCACCTGGATGAGTGGTCACTACATTCTTGCTGAGTCTGCTGTCTGTACAATGTCTCTCCACGGACTCCAGTAGACTCCCTGTTCCAGAGCTGGTGGGTCAGGCCCACAGTGCCTGTGGGGTGAGCCTGGAGACCCAGGGCTCTCTTCTCCTGAGCCTCCCCAAAGTTCGCTTTGGTCTTGCAGAATGAATCGCTCTGTTACCTTCTCATTCGCTCTGAAAGCTCCCTGGCGTTTCTCTGGAGTCTTACTGTGTTCTTCCTCAGAGGAGCATCCATAGGCTGGCATCCACCTGCAACATTCGCTCCTCCAGGAGGTGGGGGGTGTGGGCTGCTGCCACTCCACCAGCTCGTCCTTTGAACAACTCCGAAAGGACTCCCACAAAGTTCTTTTAACAACTTTGAAGGCAAGGTATAAACTTTAGAACACTTTTAAAGAGAAGAATGCCGTTAGGGGAATTAAGTGACCAACTCAAGAGACTTTGGCTGATGAGTGGAGAAGCCAGAAGTTGGACCTGGAACTGTAGGACTCCTACAATCCCTGAATATCTATGGCATTTATATTAGTTCTATTCAAGGACAGTATCGACCTGGATATGCCCTCATCCTTCTCCTTAAACTCTACTAAAATAGAAGCCGTTGTGGACGTATGCAGAGGGTATATTGCTCCAGCCATGTGGACGACTGACCACGACACAATATTACAGGGCTCCAAGTGGACAACTGACCATGACACAACATTACAGGGCTCCAAGTGGACGACTGACCACGACACAACATTACAGGGCTCCAAGTGGACGACTGACCACGACGCAACATTACAGGGCTCCAAGTGGACGACTGACCACGATGCAACATTGCAGGGTGCCAAGTGGACGACTGACCATGACACAAGATGTATAGGGCTCTAAGTGGACGACTGACCATGACACAACATTACAGGGCTCCAAGTGGACGACTGACCATGACACAATATGTACTGGGCTCCAAGTGGACGACTGACCACGACACAACATTACAGGGCTCCAAGTGGACGACTGACCATGACACAAGATGTACAGGGCTCCAAGTGGACGACTGACCACGACACAACATTACAGGGCTCCAAGTGGACGACTGACCATTACATAACATTACAGGGCTCCAAGTGGATGACTGACCATGACACAACATTACAGGGCTCCAAGTGGCACAAACAAAATACAGTGGAACCAATGAGCAGAGGAAATGACTGAAGAAGAAGATACCTGTGGATCCCAACGTTGGCCATCAGGAAACCCCATGTCGACACCCAAGTCTCAATTTCCATACTGCTGTACTGAGCTGCTTAGAATCACTGCACATCAATTCCGCTGCATCCTAGAGTCGCTCCTATGTTTACAAAGCAAATATGTGTGGACCTTAAGGATTTGAAAGGAATACAAAAAAATTTCATCAGAGTACTAATGTGTTTTCTTTAATTTGCATCCTAGTTATCTGACTTCTTTGTTTATACTGTCTCTTAATTTTAATATTTCTCCCTTTGCATTTTCCTTTGAAGTTAAGTCCTTGTCCTTGAGATCCAACTAAGGCATTTGATGCCTTCAGACTACAGTTATGCCTTGAATTAGATTCTGAGGGGGAATGAATTAACCACGTAAGTGGCTTTCAGCTCTTGCTTTCCCCATGTTTAATCTATTTTTATTTGGTTAAGTGGTACCTGAAGACATGCATGGAATTATGCAATCTATTGGCTGCTACCCATGAAGAAAATTAAAAGCAGACACTACTGAGTCACATGGAACTAAAAAGAATTCACCTTTGGGGAGAGACTATTTCTTTGCCTGAGATTAGTTAGTGGGGCTAAATTCTTTTGCATTAAAATGGAATTACATGCTGAGATTCCTTTCACTTTTGTAATTCTCTTCACTTTCCACCCCCCCCCCCCTCGTCTTGATTATGAGTGCATTCCGGCTAGAAACTTTGTGTGGGCTATTTTCCCAACTCTCCTATAGTACATGAGAAAATAGGGTAGTAATGATTTTAGATAGGATGTTCTAAGTTTGTCCACTAACCAACAACTAAATTAACTGCCTAATTTATAGTTTAGGCAAAATCTTAGACTTTAACATCTCCTCCTGCTAAATATTGTCTCAAATATTCTCCTCATAGAAACACTGCCATTATTTATTTATTTATTTATTTATTTGAGACAGAGTCTCACTATGTTGCCCTCAGTAGGGTGCCATGGTGTCACAGCTCACAGCAACCTCCAACTCTTGGGCTTAAGTGATTCTCTTTTTGCCTCAGTCTCTCAAGTGGCTGGGACTACAGGCGCTGGCTATTTTTTTTTTTTTTTTTTTGGTTGGTGCTGCAGTTGTCATTGTTTAGCAGGCCTGGGCTGGCTTCAAACCTGCCAGCCTGGGTGTATGTGGCCAGTGCCCTAACCACTGAACTACAGGTGCCACCCACTGTCATTATTTTTAATCACATTCTGACCTCTTATGTCTTTTAAAACTGTAGCTCCTTCTCCCCCCACCCCCCACGCACACACACCTTAGAGCAGGGACCTTATTTGCTAAGCCTCTACCCTCATATTAAAATTTTTTTCTATTTTCTGGAGAGTGGAGGTGCAGAGTCCAGTTTTATTTTCTTTTAACTCTTACCCTTTGTTTCTAGCTCCATGCAGGTATATTTTCTTTTCTTCTTTTTGTTTTTGTTTGAGCTCTTTTTTCTGCATTATCATGTTAGTCTAGCTCATGAGGTAAGGACCAATCTTTTTTCTTTCTCTCCAATTCTTTTTCTATTTATGCACTATGCTCACAAAATTAATTAACTTTCAGTGCAAATTGGTGATGAGTTTATGGCCTTTGAGTTACATGTGGCTCTCGATCAGATCTTTTTTACTAAATGACAAAAATTCTAAACAGGCTAAGAGGGGGAAAAACATCTTTGGCTCATATACCTGAAAAGCCCTGGAAGTGTAAATAATGTACCAAACTTCCTCCCAAAGTGGGCCCTGGCAAGTCTGGATATTCCCTGACAAGTTCAATTCCAGCAGAAGGAAGTACCCTCCCCCTCAGCCTGACATTCCGGTGTCGCCTCTCAGATCAGCTGTTGATTGCACCAGTTCAGTTCACTTGCCATTACTGAGCCTATAGCTGCCACCAGAGGTGTAGAATATGGTAATTGTGAAAGTCTGGGCCACGTGTTTGTTCTTAGAGTCCGTGAATGAATATCAATCCTATTAGAACCAAAAGGACTTAGGTGGGGCACAGGAGTGATACCCAAATGAAGTGGATGTTAGTATAAAACAAAAGGTACTGCTTGCTGGCCAAGTGCACAAAAATGTCCATTATAATGTCCTTTTCAAGCAGACTGTGATGCTTTCAGAACTCAGGTTTCCATACCTGGACTTTGAGCCCTATCCACCGTTATCAGGAATACCTCAAAACATAATATTGCTATTCAACCCTATCAGCCCATCATGAGTGCAGACCAACAGAACAGTGGGTTAAATTTCGTCACTTTTAGAATTACAGCAGGAAGCAAATGTCTGCTATTTCTCCCTTTCTGTGGTTACTAACAATAGCTTGGGCAACAAGGAAGGTACTTGGCAGAATATGTGATATGGCTGTACGGCTGGCCCCGCATTCCTGAACTCGGTCACCTGGTGTACCCTTGGTCTCAGGACTTGGCTTTATCCCAGGACTTGTGTGGTGCTGTCCTGACTCATCTCTGTCCGGGGGAAAGCATGCTGGGTGCTTCCTAGGTTGGATTCCAGCCGTTTCACTGTAACACAGTTTGTTTCCTCATGGGTGTCATGTGACTTACCTGCCACCTGGGTTGCTTTGCTCAAGATGTTTAACCTCACCAGGCTTAAGCTAATGTCCAACTAAATTCCCACATTACAGGCCAGTTATAAGGTCTTTTGACTTAATTCGAATATGGCCTGACACACAGACAGTTGTTTGTAAGTGCAGATCATCCCTGGAAGCAGCCTCCTGTGTGGACTCTGGCTTTGCCCTGTCAGAATTTTCTTCTATCTCATTTTGTCATCCCCTACCTGATCATACTGGGTGCCTTCTCCATCCCCCTACCTGGTCACACTTGGTGCATTCTCCATCCCCCTTACTTGTTCACACTTGGTGCCTTCTCCATCCCCCTACCTGTTCAAATGTGGTGCATTCTCCATCCCCCTACCTATTCACACTTGGTGCCTTCTTCATCCTCCTACCTGTTCACACTGGGTGCCTTCTTCATCTCCCTACCTATTCACACTTGGTGCATTCTCCATCCCCTACCTGTTCATACTTGGTGCCTTCTCCACCCCCCTACCTGTTCACTCTTGGTGCATTCTCCATCCCCCTACCTATTCACACTTGGTGCCTTCTTCATCCCCCTACCTGTTCGCACTTGGTGCCTTCTTCATCTCCCTACCTGATCACACTGGGTGCCTTCTTCATCCCCCTACCTGTTCACACTTGGTGACTTCTCCACCCCCCTACCTGTCCACACTTGGTGACTTCTCCACCCCCCTACCTGTTTACACTTGGTGCCTTCTCCATCCCCCTCACTTGTTCACATTTGGTGCCTTCTCCATCCCCCTACCTATTCACACTTGGTGGCTTCTCCATCCCCCTACCTGTTCATACTTGGTGCCTTCTTCATCCCCCTTATCTATTCACACTTGGTGCATTCTTCGTCCCCCTTACCTGTTCGCACTTGGTGCCTTCTTCATCTCCCTACCTGTTCACACTTGGTGACTTCTCCACCCCACTACCTGTTCACACTTGGTGCCTTCTCCATCCCCCTCACTTGTTCACATTTGGTGCCTTCTCCATCCCCCTACCTATTCACACTTGGTGCCTTCTTCATTCCCCTTATCTATTCACATTTGGTGCATTCTTTGTCCCCCTTACCTGTTCACACTTGGTGTCTTCTCTGTGATTTTATTATAGTTATTGTTTCATCTGCAAACTATACCTATGCATCTTAAATTGTTCATCATCTGGTCCTCACAATAAGACTACAGGTAGGTCATAGTTATTGTTTTTATTTGGCATACGACTCAGGTTGTGTCAAAGGGGACAACTCATAACAGAACTGTGGAAACAATCCATTCTTGTCAAATGAATGGTTTGGGAACTTTGGTGATTATAAGTATCATCTACAGTGTATTTAAAGTGTGGATTTCTGAAGCTCATTCTAAAAGTCCTGATGTGATGGCTCTGGAGTAGGCCAGAGAAATCTGCTTTTAGACGAAGCTCTATAAGAGACTCTCCTCAGATGGTCCTTAAACCACAAGGCCACAGTAGACTTCTGATGACTGAATTGCCTTGCTGTGGTTTCCCACCTGCTCCTCACCCCTTCTCTGGGGGAAGGATAAAGGGGCACCCGCTGCCTAAAGTCTCTGCTGATGGGGGCACAGTTGCCTTCTCCTGGTTTCATTCTTTTTCATACAATTCCTTAACTCATTGAATACCTAGATAATCTGATCCCCCTTTGAACCATTAGCACTTGAACGTGTATTCCAAGTGCACGTGTAAATAAGCCTTGTTTACCCCTGTTCATATTAGCATCTCCCATGGAGTTTACACATAACAGGAGCTCAGCAGGTGTTCATTGATTACTTCTGTGTTGTGTAAATATCCATTTAGTCCTCTGAAATTTATATTTGGTTTTCCTCAACTCAGTTGTAAGACACTTGAGAAGAGAGACTTGACTTCCATTTCTTCTGTGTTACCTAAGGGCTCTGTGTACCTAGTAGATGCTTAGCAAAGATTGCTGCCTCATTAGTATAGTAGAAGATATTCAATACATGTTTGTTGAATTAATTAACCACTCAAGGTCACCACTATTCCTTCAGAGATGATGGGATTTTTGTTTCTGGACAAAAGACATTTACACTTGGTTTTCTACCTTAAATATTCAGAGGGGAGGGAACAAAAAAAAATTCCCCCAATTTTAGCCTCAGTACAAAATATTTAAGTACTCAAAATTCTTTGTTTTGCATGAAGAAATGTTTTAACCAGGATTCCTCAGGTTGCAGTCGGATGGTCAAACTTTTAAAGACAAATGTGCACACACAAACGTACAGGCTGATTTCCCTTGAGACACTATTGCTTGAGGATTGCCTCTATATTTCCTTGTAGGATCTCACATTTTAACTAAAGCTGGGATTAGCTTGAATAAGTGCTTTGTCCTTCAGCATAAAAGTCATCATCAGATAATTAATTGCAGAGATTGCTGGAGGCACGCCCCTGCAATCCCTGTTACTTGGGAGGTTGAGGTGGGGATCCCTTGAGTCCAGAAGTTCCCATCTAGCCTGAGCAACAGCAAAACTCCCATACATTAAAAAATGGAAAAAGAAAGAAAAAAACTCACTTTACCAAAGACGATTGTTGAGATCCCTGAAGCTCAATCATAGCAGAAGTAATTAGAGGAGGAATTATAGACCAATTGCCTACCTTCATGGAGTTTGCAACCTAACTGGAACAATAATAAATGTGCACAAACAGTAATTGAGAGCAAATAATTATTTGTGTTAGGAGTTTCCAGAATCTTAAAGATTATCTAGAAGAGTGGTTCTCAAACTTCCTAATGCCTTCTAACACCGTGACCCTTTAATATAGTTCTTCATGTTGTGGTGACCCCCCCAACCATAAAATTATTTTTGTTGCTACTTCATAACTGTAATTTTGCTTCTGTTATGAATTGTAAGGTAAATATCTGATGTGCAGGATGTATTTCCATTGTTACAAAGGGGTCATCACCCACAGATTGAGAACCGCTGATCTAGAACAAACCTGTTACTTTCCAGAAACACTGAGAGCTAAAGTATTATGGTCTGGGTCATAGGGACCATTAGAGATTAGAGGAATAGCCTGACTTAGAACCCGTATCTCTTTTTTCTTATTTATGGACCTTTCCAAACCACAATAAAAGCTAAACTCAGAAAAAGGAAGTTTGCACCTTGCCAGAGTGTTGGCAAACCAGTGGGGGCAGCCAGGACCAGAAGGCTTGTCAGACTAGAAGGTTGTTATAACATCAGGGATGGACACCGTGGGATTGCCGGAGGAAGCTGATTAGTACGGAGATGGGCCTTTGAGACATACAATTTCAGGTGGGGGCAAGACGCAGGTCTAGAACAATACTGGACAGTAGAAATATAATTCAAGCCCCAAAGGCAGGCCATGTATGTAATTCTACAATTTCTAGTAGCCACAATTAAAAAGTGAAAAGAAACAGGTAACATTAATTTTAAGACATTTTGTTTAACACAGTATCTCTAAAGTGTTATTTCAACATGTAAAAAAATGAGATATTTCACATGGACTTTTGTGTGTTGTCTTTGGTGTCCAATAAGTATTTTGCATGCATAGCACATCTCAAATTTTAATAGCAACACACGGCTGTAGTCACCGCATGGGCAGCAGCTGCGTAAATGAGGCTCCTGACCAGGTGGACGGGGCAGCTTGTTGCTGGGTAGACTCTCTTGTCCCAGACTCCCCTGGAGGATGTGTCTCAAACTCCAGTATGTCAAGGACTGGCTTGGGGATCTGATTAAAATGCAGATTCTCTTTGCCAGGTGCTGTGGTTTGAATGCACCCCCCACAAAGCCTGTATTGGAAACTTAATACCCCCGGGACCACAATGTTGGGTGATGTTTAGTCCTGGCAGCGCCATCCTCAGGTTGATTAAGGCCAGTTGTGAAAGGGCTGGAGACCAGAGTCTGTTCTCTTTTGCTCTCTTGCCCTCTGCCACGGGGTGACTGGTGACACAGCATAAAGGCCCTTAACAGGTGCTGGCCCGTCGATCTAGTACTTCCAAGCCTCCCAAACTGTAAGGAACAGGTCTTTCCTTTTTATAAAACCCCCAGCCTCAGGGATTCTGTGATGGCAGAATGGAGTGGACTAAGGCACCAGGTGGCGTGGGTCTCGGGCAAGTCTACAGTTCTGCATCTCCAAGTAGCTCTGGCAGGCTCAGATGCCCTGCTCTGCCACCCACAGTTTGAGTAACCAGGTGAATCTTGGAGATCAACCTGGTAGGGAGATGGAAACCATGAAGGAAGCTCACAGTGGACCAGTCAGAATTTCACTGGCAGGGCAACATTTTTCCTCACTGAGTTCTTAGCCCAGGGGCACAGAAGCTTTTGCCAATCCTTCTTCCCTCTCAAAAAGTAAAGGGTGGAAAGGAGTATAGCGAATCCTTGAAAAGCTAAAAGTACACTTTCCATTTGGTCCTGTGGTCTCATTACTGGGCATCTCCCCAGAAGAAAAGCAATCATTTTACCACGAGGACATTTGCACTAGAACAGGTCATTTATCGCAGCTCAATTCACAGTCACCAAGATGTGGAAACAACCCAAGTGCCATCAAACCAGGAATGGATTAATAAACTGTGGTATATGTGTTCCCTGGATTCTGCCATAAAACGAGATGGGGACTTTGCATCTTTTGAATTTACCTGGATGGATTTGCAGAACCTTCTCCTTGGTAAAGTGTCACAAGAATGGAAAAGCAAGTATCTAATGTACTCAATAGTAATATCAAACTAATAGATGAACAACTAAAAGAAAACACAACTGAACCCAAGAAGGAGGCGTGTAAAAAAGGGGAGGTGGGGGGAGGTGAAGAGAAGGGGTGCGGTGAGCTCTCACATAGGGGTATATGGCACACCACTTGCAGCCCCAATTTGAAAAAATGACAGAAACAGGAAGGTCGCTCCCACCTTCTCTTATCTTTCCCAAAGCAGGTTGTACAGTCCAGGAAGAACTACCTTGGTAGTTCTGGGGTGAAGGGCTCAACTACAACTTGGACTTTACCCAACAAACACAAATAATGTAACCTAATCATATGTGCCCTTAGATTAATCTGAAAAAATATAAAAGTAAAAGGTGCTTCTTCCATTCTCTAAACCTCTCACCCAACCCTCTCTATAGGACCAGGCAGTGACTGACCTGGTTGCAGGGACTGGGCAATGGTCTCTGTCCAGGAGTGGCCTGCCATCTCATTGCCTTCACCCTCCCTGAGACACCTGTCATCACACCTGGACATCCTCCTCCCCTGTGGAAGCAGAACCTCAGTCACAGCCCGGGTCCCACCTTTCAGAGATTGGTACCTGACAGAGGTGGCCTTGCAGGTCCATTGGAGAACGAAGCCATTCTTCAAGCAGTGAGAAGACAATTGGTTGTGCATATAAAAAGGAGCTAGGTTAGCCGCATGCATCAAACTACACACAACGGCAAATTCCAGGTAAATGAAGAACTGCAATGTGATTTATAAAATTTAAAAATTTTAGAAGACGATGTTGAAAACCATCTTGAGTACTTGTAGTAAGGAATGATTTCTTAGAAAAAAGACAACATAACCCCCAAATCATAGAGGAAATATTGATAACTATGCCTCTATCATATCTCTGAATTATGCCGAGGGTCTTTTTTCTTCTGCAAAATTGTATCGTAGCAGACACATCATTCTTACACAGTATTATGATTCTAGAAGTTGGGAGAATTTCTTTTTCATAGGTCAAGAAGAAACTATTTTCTCTTGCTGATGAAATTCTGACTGGTCCACTTAGAACTTCCCTGTTTGTTTATTTCTCCCCGCCCTGGTTGACCTCCAACATGAACCTAACACTCCAAGTGCGGGTGGCAGACCAGAGCATCAGGGCCACCTGAGACTTGTTAGAAAAGCAGAATTCTAGACTGGCCCCGACTTAGCAAATCAGAGTCTGCATTTTAATCGGATCTCCGTGAGTCCTAAGGGTGCTAAAGTTTGAGGTGTCTGCGGGTGCTGGCCTGCTCGGGGCTCTTCACTTGTCCCATCTGTGTCTGTGTCTAGAACTACTTTAATAACATGTGAGCATGACCTCAGCTCTGAGTCGTTCATGGTAAATCTCTGTATTGAGCAGAGAAAATTCCCTGATGGGATTCAAGACACTCTACCCCTATTCTACAGAATATTTTAAGCTGAAAAAATTTGAAAAAAATGACAGGAACAGGAAGGTGGCTCTCAACTTCTCTTATCTTCCCCAGAGCAGGTTGTATAGTCCAGGAAGAACTACCTTTCTCTTGAAGCGGGTTGTAGATGCTCATGAGCCTCCTGTGACAAGTGCCCCTCTTACCCCTGAGAGGAAAGACTGGGCCACAGAGAAGAATCTGAGGAAACAGGCCTTGCTAAGTTTCCCCCAAGTTCATTGCCGTTAGCTCACACCCTCTCTGCCCTATCATTTTTGCCAAGATTATCCACTCATCATTAAACCTAGCATAAAAATATACAGGTTTAAGGATTTATTTCCCTGTTCCTTTTCTTATGAAGTCTCTTGTGTCACAAAAAACTTAAGTACATTTGAATGCTTTCCTTTTGTTAATTTGCCCTTTGCTATAGAAGCCTCTGGTATAAGCCTAAGACGGGTGGGAAAAGAGTTATTCTCCCCCCACACCCCACATTGTCCGTCACTTAAAATGGTTTAAAATACCTTCTGCAACTTGATTCTTTGATGTAAATTTTAGAATAAAATTTGTTAAGTTCTATGAAAATCTTTGAGGGGGGTTGGATGAATTGTACTGAATTTACAGATTATTGACACAGATACCTTTATATATCATAAAAGGAATTTATGTCTTTATGATAACATGTTGCCCTCAATCTTTTTCTTTAATTTGATTTTTCGTGACTCTTTTGGAATCTGTCATTGGACGGGATCCATCATCATTTAACTTTATAATAGAACTCCAAAAATCTTGTTATTTCTATTTCCTTAGGGGCACATATGCACCATGGTCTTTCTATGGCTTGGATAGTTTAATAGTGGTATTTTTAATGTGTTAAGGAATGCTGTAAAGGGTATAAGTGACTCTAGGGCTAGCTGGGAAAGTACTTGAACTCTGGGAGGGGGAAAGATAATCCAGGTTGGAGTTGCCAGATAAAATATGGAGACTATATTAAATTTGGACTCTAGATAAACAGTAATTTTTTTGTGTATAAGTACCTTTTATACAATATTCATAAACTGGTCAGGGTAATCAGTAGGCCAGCTTAACTGGAAAAGAAGGTATTTTTGAGATTCCAACATGTAAAGCCAACATAATACCGGAGTCAGGCCATCCTGGCTCAGGGGAGAGCTGACTGTTACATTTTTAGGTATTTTGTGAGTCTGTTCTTAAACCATTGCTGGCTTGAAATCGGTCACAGTGTGTGCATTTACACCGAAGAAAGAGGCACATGCTACAAATTGGGAGACCTTCTCAGCCTTACCTAGTGATAGAGCTAAGTTGGCCGAACTGTGATGGCCTAGAGTTCCATTCTGAGGAAGGGGCAGCTGCTGAAGGCTCTGAGGAGACGCGCCGAGAACACAGCCGAGAATCCTATCAGGGGGATTAATCTGGTAGAACGGGGTTGGTGGGATGCATGGCAGTGAGAGAGATTTGAACAGGGAACTGTTAGAATGATCTAAGTTTGGGTGAGTAGATTTGAACCAGAGAGAAGACAGAGAGGAAAGAAGGTAAATGCTAAGAACACTGGAAAAGGGAGAATTTGAAAGCCTTCTGGCTTCTTCTCACTCAGTCTCTCTGTCTGCAGGGATTTGAGCACAATTTTGAGCCTAAGGGAAGGGGAAACACTGATGACTGCAGACACATGGGGTGGTCAGGGAAGTCCCCTGGGGAGCAGGTGTAGCAGCAGAGGCTGAAATAGGGTGCACTGCCCAGAGAGGAAAGAGCCACCATCACCCTGATTTTCTTTCTTTTTTTTTTTTAGAGACAGAGTTTCACGTTGTCACTTTTGGTAGAGTGCCGTGGCATCACAGCTCACAGCAGCCACCAACTCTTGGGCTTAGCCGATTCTAAGGGCCCGCCACAACACCTGGCTATTTTCTTTGTTGCAGTTTGGCCAAGGCTGGATTCAAACCCGCCACCCTTGGTATGTGGGGCCAGCGCCCTGCCCATGAGCCACAGGCGCTGCCCCACCCTGATATTGTTAATTAGTGGGATTCCCTGGTGTTTTCTTGAAACCACGTTTCACTGAAGTCTAATTTATACCAATAACTGCAGATTTTAAGTGCATAGTTCTGAGAGCTTTGAGACGTATCTTACTGAAGACACAGAACGTTTCTGACAGCCCAGAGGGGTCCCTGATGTCTCTTTCCAGGTCCCCCCACTCAGGGACGTTACCACTGTTCTGGTTTCCATCACTGTAGTAGGTAAGTCATACCTGTCCTTGAACTTAATTTAAATACAATCACAACACAGTTGTACCTCCCCTTTTGTGTCTGCCGCCTCTCAGCATGACTTTGAGATCTATCTTGTTGTCTTGTGTGTGTCTTTTTTTTCTGATAACTACAGTTTATTATATAAATACACTTCCATTCACTTCAATTCACTTGAAGTGTATTTATATAATAATAAATAAATTCTTATTCAAGTGAATACTAAATAAATAATAATAAATAAATTTTTATTCAAGTGAATAATAATTCACTTCCATTTTCCTATGGGGGAATATTTGGACTGTTTTTATTTGGGGGCTATTATAAATACGAGTACTATAAGGATTTTTGTACAAATGTTTCTGTGCACAAGTGGTTTCATTTCTCTAGAGTGTATAACTAGGAATGGGTTGCTTATCATAGGTTAGATGTACACTTCACTTTAAAAGGAGCTGCCAAAGTGTTCTCTAAATTGGTTATATCACTTTACATTGTCACTAGGAAGGTATGAGAGTTATAGTTATTGTACATTTTCACCACCTTGTTAATATTTTGTATCCACTTTCATGAGAAATATTGGATGTTAGTTAATTTCTCTCTCTCTCTCCCTCTCTTTTTTTATTTTGTGTGTGTGTGTGTGTGTGTGTAATATCCTTGTGAGGTTTTAGTATCAGGATTATGGTGGCCTCACTACATTTGTACTCCGTGTTCTGAAAGTGTTTTGTAGAATTGCTATTATTTCTCCCTTAAGTGTTTGGTAGAATTCATCCATGAAGTTGTCTGGGCCTAGTGTTTTTTTATGGGATGAATTATATTTATAAATTCAATTTTCGTAACACATATAGGACTACTTAAATACTCTATTTGGGGGTCAGTTTTGTAAGTTTGTCTTTCCAGAAAATAAGTCCATTTTTATTTAAGGATTTAGGTGAGTTCATTTTTAAATAAGAATTTTAGAATTTATTAGCATGAATTGATTATAAGACTCTTAAAAAAAAACTTCAGATTGACTCGCTTAAGCCCAGGCATTGGAGGTTGCTGTGAGCTGTAATGCCACCGCACTCTATCCAGGGTGATAGCTTGAGGCTCTGTCTCAAAAAAAAAAAAATTATTTCTCCTTAAAAAAAAATAAATAAATAAAATAAAAAACTTCAGATTAATATGAGGGTACTGACAATTGGGTTACTTGGTTTGGGTTTGCTATGTAAAGCCCACGTCGTGGTTGACTCCTTCACCCAAGAGGCCTGTCAGGTACCCCTACATCGTGCCGCTCAGGTGAGGACACACCGGTCACTCTCCCCACTGTCCTGTCTTCCCCCCTACTTGAATTTAGTTGTGTTTTTCTCTTGTGTGGGCATGTATTTGTTCATATACTGGTTTCATATTAGTATAGAGCACATTGGATACTTGCTTTTCTGTTCCTGTGATACTTAACTAAGGAGAATGTTCTCCAACTCCATCCAAGTTAATACAAAAGATGTAAAGTCTCCATGTTATGGCTCAACGGTATTCCATGGTGTACATCTGCCATGCTTTATTAATGCATTCATTGGGTTCATTCCACATCTTGGTGACTGTGAATTGAGCTGTGATAGACATTCTAGTGCAAATGTCCTTATGTGAAAATGATTTTTTTTTTTTTTTGTCTGAGTAGATGCCTCGTAATGGGATTGTGGAATCAAATGAAAGGTCTACTTTTAGCTATTTGAGGATTGTTCATACTTCGTTCCTAAGAGGCTGCTTTTCAATTCCACCAGCGGGTAAAGGGATTCCCTTCTCAGCACATCCGTGCCAGCATCTACCGCTTTGGGACTTTGTGATGTGGGCAATTGATTTGAGTTTTTCTCTTACTTGGGTGTGTACTAGATCATCTACTGGCTTCATGCTAGAATTGAATACATTATAAATTTCCCTCTAAGCACTACTTTAGCTGCAGTCTACACATTTTGAAATATGTTTCCTTTGTATTCAGTATAAAATGTTTTCCAATTTCTCTTGTCATTTTTTTCCCTATGGTCCATGGGTTATTCAGAAGTACATTTTTGAATATCTAAATATTTCTGGAATTTTCTAGATTTTTGTTATCAGTTTCCAACACAATTCTTTGTGTTCGCCAAAGAACATATTCTGTACTAAATCATCTCCTAAATCTATGGAGATTTGTTTTATGGCCCAGCTTGTGATTTATCTTTGTAAATCTCCCATGTGCCCTTGAAAAGACTGTGTATCACGCTGCTGTCCAGGGGAGTGTCCTGTAGATGGCCGTTAGGGCTCATGCTTAGCAGTTCTCTGCAAGATTCTGTGTCATTACTGACTTTATCTCTCTGTCCTATTGACTGTCAAGAGAGGACGATTAAAATCCCCAGCTATGACTGTAGATTTTCTTCCTTCTTTTTGCAGCTTTGTCCTATGCCAACTTTTGCTTTGTGTATTTTTGAAGCTCTCTGATTAGGAGATACACATTTAGGGTTGCTAAGTCTTTGTAATGAATTGATGCTGTTGTAATTACATGCCCTTCTTTATCCCTAGTAATCTCAGTTGTTCTGAATGGTACGTTACGTGATATTAACATAGCTGCTCTAGCTTTTTATGACTAGTGTTCTTATGGTATACGTTTTTCTATTCAGTTACTTTTATCCGACCTGTATCTTTATTTCTGAAATGGATTTCTTATAGATAACACATTACAAACCAGTGTTTTTCAACCTTTCTCTCATGGCACACTTGAACATATAGTTAAACTTCGACGGCACGCTTAAACTATGTTGATTTAAAAAAAAAAGTAAAAATGAGAATAAACATATTGTGCTTTGACCTTCTTTGGAAAATAATTTAGTTAATGATCTTTAAACATTCTGGGGGGCACACAAAAGATCCACAGTGTGCTGTGGCACCCGGGTTGAGAATCACTGTTACAAGCTCTTTCTTTTAAAAACGAGGCCGGCCAACGCTCTTGTGTTGCTGCCTTTTTAGGAGCGTAGTTTGCACTGTCTGCATCTTAGAGCAGCTCTGTTTAGACGTACATACTGATTGACATGGAATACTGTTTACTCATTTGAAGCATGTGAGCTAATGTTTTCTAGTATGTAGACTATTCACAGGGTTGTACCACCATCACCACAGTCTAATTTTTGAGGGACTCTCTACATTTAATATAAATATCGATATGTTTAGATTCCAATCTCTCTTCTAGATATTTGTTTTCTTTTAATCTTGCGGTTTTGTTCCTACTTTCTCTTTTCTTTCTTATTTTTGAATTAATCATTTCTTAGTGTTCCATTTATCTTCATCATTGACTGATTAGCCCACTACAGGGTTATTAGCACTTTATTTTGCCATTTTAATAGTTAGTCATTATATACAATACACATTTTTAACTTATCATGGCCAAACATCAAATATTATATTATGTCACATATAACATAAGACCTTCATAAATATGGTTTCATATGTAATCACTTTCTTTCTTTTTCTTTTCCCCCCCTTTTTTTCCTAGTCAAATTTAGCGGTGGGGATTTGAATACTGACATGTTTAATTTCTTTCATTTTGCTATTGATGTCAGATATTATATATATGTGCATGTATATGTATATTAAATCTACATTTTTATTTTATTTTATTTGAAGCATTTTACTTTTATTACAGAATTTGATGTACAAACTTAAAGCTAAGCATCTCAAAGAAATCATTGATGATGAAAAAGTCTAATGTAACAGCACAGAGATCCATTCTGAACCTTTCTAAACTCTACACTTTTAAATTTTGCTTTGTCAAAAGCAAATCTTTTCAAATCTTTCCTCCTTCACCCTTTCTCCCTCTAACTTATGTTAACAATTATTATGCATCCGTCTTTATTTGGCCTGTGCTCCTGTAATTCTATATCGCTCTATCTATATTGTCTATGGATGTATGTATCTATCTATAGGGAATTTCCGTCTTTATTCAGTTCTGAGGGAAAACTATGTATGTTTTAACAAATGTAACCAGCACAAATGGCTGTGCATCAAGAAGCAATTTCCCTTATCTATAAATTCATATGGGTAGCAGAGAGATGTGTACAAGGATCTTTATTGCAGCATTGTTTGCAGTTGAGAAAATTTAGAAGGGGCTAGTTGAATAAATTATGATTAATTCAGGAAATGAGTTAAATGCTGTGAGTACTAAACGATTTACTAACTCAGTATATAAATACAGACAACATACAGATATGACACCTGCTACTTGCATATGTGTAGAAAAACATTGTACAGAGCACTTTGGTGTCAAGTAACAGAACAAGCCTAAAGCAGAAAAGAGAAAAAAAAAAAAGGAGAAAAATTAGGAGTGGCTAGACCCGATTGAACGCTACCACGGCTGATTTCATTATCCCTGCTCTGCCTTCGGCTGCCAGACCTGCCCGTCAAACCTGAGACCACCTCCTCTCAGGGCAGGGAATGTTCTGGCACTTCGGATTCCCTTGTTAACAGCCGTGCAGCTAGAAGGGGAGGGCTCTTCACTACCAGCTCTGATCTGAATAACCCCACGGAAGGCGTTTCGTTTGCCTGGCTTGGGTCCCAGCCCTGTCCTGGATGGCCAAGGCTGCAAGTTCATGCAGGAAGGTGACAGTTCGAGTTCACAATATGGATGGGGATGAAGAAAGGAGATACTGTCCTCTCTAGGATTATTGAACCTATGGCTATTTATGTCTTTATCAAAAGTAAATTTTCAAAGTACGTTCAGTGAAATTCTGCATCTTTATCAAAGTGACTTTTCAATGTCTCTGATACTTGGCAGACTGTTCTTGGACAGATTTTAGAAATGCCGGCGAGATTGCTGGATAAGCAGGGAAGCAATGCTTGGAAGACGACTGTGTAGTGGATGCTTTCCTGGTTATTCCTTACATGAGCAGGAGCTTCCCCCTCAGCTGATTATTCATCCCTTCACCCCAGCCTTCTCCTGGAACCGCAGCACCCAGGGCGTTCTCTGTGGAGCTGGCCCTGCAGCGACGGCCAGCTGGTGTGCGTGTTCTGCACAGATGCAGCCGAGTGGCCCTGATCACGTTGCCGTCCTCGGTGGGTGGAACTTGCCAACATGGAAGGTGGGGACACAGAGGACTGACTGTTTCCTTTTAGCTCATTGGAGGGATCATTCCACTTTTTGGTGACATTGTGGGGTTGAGAAGAAATAGCTGTCAGTCTAATTTTTATTCCTTTAAAAAAATAGTATGTCTTCTCCATGGCTCATTTGAAGAAAACATTTGTTTTTTATTTTCTTAATTAACACTAGCATGTGTTTAAGAGTATATTTCCTTTTTCTTTCTTTCTTCTTCTTCTTCTTTTTTTTTTTTTTTGTAGTTCTTTGGACTTTCTAAATCTGAGAATAGATATCTTTCAACAATTCTGGAAAATTCTCAGCTATAATCTCTTTGAAAGTTGCTTCTTCCCAACTCTATTATTTTCCTAGAAATTAGACAAATAGTAGATAATGTCAGGGGATTACAAATTCATTTTAACCTGCACAGCTTAATTACTCTCCTGCTAGTGAAATACTTGGTACATTTTGTTCAAGTGTTTTAAGAAAAAAAAGCATTCCTAGATCGCTGGTCTGTGATGCTGTTGGACCTTGAAGTTGCAAAATTAATTTAAGTGAACTTAAACTGAGCCAGCTGCTTTTTATCCTAAGCTTTTCTCATACTATAATTCCTTAATTGGCCCCCAATAGATCAGAATTACAGGCAATTCTTTTACATTCCCTTTTCTGTTTTACTATTACAAGATATAGGCTTTACATTTGAAAGAAGAACTAATCCTTTATATAAACGAGGGCTCTGCCTTTGCGTTGACTTCCTTCATAAGCATCTGTCATTTTTTTCTTAATGATGCGACAGATGAGAAAGTCTACAACTCCTGCTGAGAATGGCATCGTCGCGAATTAGGGGTTAATCTCTAAAAATAAAACTGGACTCGGTCAGTCACTCATTTGAAATGGTTTCCCCACAGATGATTCATAATACTTTGGAGCTGAAACTACTGGTAAAATTGTTTTTACTTTTAAAATGTATGTTTCAAACTCACACATCCTATTTCTCATGAGAATCGTGGCCCTATTTATATGGTCTACACGCAGAAGTCAGGGAACAGTTAAAGAGCCGGACTGTGGTGACATCTGGCTGAGTTCTGTCCTCAGGGATGGGTCTGCCTTATATTTTGCTGTCTAGCATGGGTCTGCTGGGTAGAGAGCAATAGAATAAGTAACTTGAGAGGACGTTTGTATAAGAACAGAAAATCTTTTACCTAGAATTTGTCAAGAATTGATTCTTTTTCTACGTAATCCCAAATATGTCTCTTGCCACTGTTGGTACTAGGTCAAAGGACTTGTAGGAGGTCGCTGCAAGGTGTATACAGGTTATGTCATGTGGGCCTGTGACTGTGGGTTCCGTTTCTAGATTTCCACGCTGTTTAGCACTCATCGCGCCACGTTGTGGATGAAACACCAGGGCCCAGATGAGTCTGTCTAGAGTCACAGTGCTGAGGAACAATGAAATAGCTGGCCAGAGACCTAAACCACGGTCTTTTCTAAGTTTGATGCTTTTGTCATGATATAATTTTTTCCCAATTCATGCCCCATGTCATCTTTTTTTCACGAGATGTCAATAAGTATTTCTCTAAATAAGGGTAGAATAATTTAGAAAATTCTGGTTTAAATATAATTTATGGTATTTTAAAATATATATTCTAGATCCTGACCTTCTATTAATTATATACCTTATGAGTATCTTTCCTTTTCCTGGACCTTGTCTTTATACTTTTATATAACACCTTTTGATGAATAGATGTTGTAAATTAAACTGAAGACTAATTCATTATTTTCTTTTCTACAGTTAAAGCTTTTAGTGTATTGTTTTAAGAATTCTTCTACGCCCTTGTTTATTTTGTGCTGGAAATTCAATGTTTTGCTTTTTACATTTAATCTATCTTATACTTAGAACTGATAACATAATATACCTGGAAATGATTTTGGAGTGTGGTATGAGATAAAGATCTAATTTTATATTTTCCCACATGGATAAATAATTTCCCCTGTACCATATGATCTCTGACCTTCCAGAGTCACCTCCAAGTGAGCAGTTTCCAGACATGAGGGGTCTGTTCCACTCTCTATCCTGGTCCATTTGGTTACTCTGGTCACTCACTGATTCCAGGAGTGTTTGTAATTAAACAAAAACAAAAGAAAACAATCTAAATGTTCAATGGGACACTAGATGAGAAAATCGTGATATATTTGTACTACTTAATACAACAGTGAAAATAAGTAAACTTGAGCTACAGATTTTAAAACCTCAACTATCATGTTGAACTCCTTCTCCTAAAAGAATTACCAAAAGATACTTTGAGCATTGAACCATTGTACCATATGTATAAAAGCTAAAAACATGAAAAAGTGTACTGACTGTTTTGTGATGTGGGGAAAGATAACAAAGATGCTAAATGTGAGTATAAACAACTGCACAACATTCAGGGCCACGCTGCCTGGAGATTGAGATGGAGAGGGCATGGAGATGGAGATGGAGATGGAGAGGGCCAGGAGAGGGAGAGGGCCTAGAGATGGAGAGGGCCCACAGAGGGAAGGGACGCTGGTGGTCAGCTGGATTTGCAGTTTTTCTTTCTTAAACTGCAGGGTGAGCGTGTCGGTTTATTTGATCATTCTTTACATGTTCTTAATATCTTGAAGTTTTCTTCTTTTGTCTTAATGTTTTTCCAAAAATAATCTGAGAAGCCTTTACTGTGGTAGTTCCCAGAGCCTTTAATTTGTTAATAGGCTTTGTCTTTATCCAAAAAGGAGCATTCTATGTGTGTTCCCCAAATTTAATTGACCATGGAAACTTTTTTTCCCAGAAACACCCATTGGTACTGTGGATTTAGTCTTGCTTTATGGATCCCAGATTTGGAGCTCGCACACTAGACCCTGCTGCTCATGGAGAAGACACTAGTCCAAGCCTGGTCTGTCCCTGGTGTCCACAGTGGGCCCTCCAGTCACAGAGGAACTGTGAACTCGGCAGGATGACAAGGGAGGGGTCACACGTGCTGTTTGTACCTTGGCTTCTTCCTTCAGGTTCCTGAACGTTCCTGGAGCTTTAATTTGTTGGGTCCCCCTCACACCCGCCAATTCTGTGGGGACAGTTGGAATATTTAAAATAGAGAAATCAACACAATATAGTTTCTGCTCAGTGAGAGTATGGCTGTGCCACGGCCTCGTCTTTGTTTCCAAAGTGCAATGCAAATAGCACACAGCACATGGCGTGGAGAATGCTGTGGGACCTGGGCCACTGGAGGCAGTCACGGACCGAGGGTCCAGGCTACAGGTGATTTATTACCAGGCGCCTTTATGATGGGTCATCCTCCTAAGTGAGATTGGTATAGAGAAAATAACATTTTTGTAATGAAAATCATTATAGTGAGACTTTGTTTTAATTAGCTTTTCCCCAATATATGAAAATGAAGCTGATTCCTATGCTTTTTGCAATAGGAATGCTTTATTTGGCAGACTTTGCATAAAAAAAGAATGTATAAATAAAGCAGCTGATTTGACCTGGCAGGCTTCGCCTCCAATTCAGCGTACTTTCCCTATTTACAAAGTGCAGCAAAAATGTTGGCCTTCAGAAACTGATATTCCCTGGGCGTGCAAGTGCGGTATGGCTGTTTCTTTCTTTTCTTTTCTATTTTTTTTTTTTTGTTATTATTTCTCTAAAAAAAAAAAAAAAAACTGTAGCAAAAATCTTAGCAGAAAAACTCCAAAATAAGAGCTAGCGTAATGTCTGCACTTGTATTTAAAAAAGGGACAGATTATTTTAAAATGTTCTTTTAAAGACAGTGGCCCTGAATGGTGACTGCAGGCCTCGTGCGGTCTAGAGTCTGTGCTGCTACAATCTTGCCCGAGGCTCATAAATCTTGCATTATTTGGAGTAAGTGTAGACACTCCAAAATGAATTCAGAGGCAAATATGAATGTGTTTCTGGGCACAGGCCGGGTGGAGCGAATGCTGTGATCAAGTTTCAAAAAATTCTAATCATCTGGTCTTCTAATGAATGGATTAGTTCCTCCATTCTGCCAACGGAACATGAATGTATGAGGACTTTGAAGTGCAGGAGACAACGGCAAAGCAAACATCAGGCTGTGCATGTGAGACTGGCCTGATGCTTGGTGATTAAGAGATGAGGGCCCCGCGGGTCAGCTCCCCATAGGTACAAACAGATGTTTGCACTGTTTCACAGCTGCTAAATATGATATAAATCCAAAGAATTTTTCTTGTTTTTATAAAGGGAAAAAACACCCAGACAGCAAATTTTTGGTCATTCAGATACTCTTACCAAACGACATCTGGTCTCTGTACTGCTTATTTAAGCAACCTTAGAAAAAAATCTTTGCCAAGGGGAGGAACTCTAAACTTCCAGGCCTTCACCATACAGAACTGGACAGTTTAAGTTACAGTGCAGCACGCAGAATTTATTATAGGCAATGCTGTTTCTTTATTTCTTTGCTGGCAAGTTATACTTTCAAGAAAGTGGAGTGGATGTTGATACATAATTAGTGAAGGGAAATCTGTGATGAGGTTACATGTAGAATATCCTAGGATTCCAATCCTAACGATGGCAGAGAAAATGAATTAATTGCTTCCACATGTTGTGAATGGTGGCGGACAAAGTTAAACTATCCAGGTACCTAAAATAAAATGCCAGCAATGTGACAGGACAGCATTTTGACTTGCATCAAGGTGAGAGAACTTAAAAGGCAGAAAAGGAGGCAGTGACAGGTGGGAGGTCAAGACAGAAACGAATCTTAGTAAAAGACTTGCCAAAACCTTTGGAGAGGAACCAGATTTTCGCCATCTGTACATGCACCATGCTTTCAAGTTTGTATGCAGAGATCAGTTCATTACCAAGCTCAGAGGCAGAGTGTACACCGATTGTTCTATTCCAAGGTGCCTGCTTCGAAGGATCAGATGCACCAGCGTAAGGCTGCCTCCTGCCTGGCCTCAGCCTCGGTCTCTGAGGCTGACATTGGCCTGTGGTTTCTTCCGAGCTCTCGTTCAGTGAGTCTCCCAGAGTTTGGTACTGAAACAGAAAATGTGATAATTCCATAACGAATTTGGCAATTAGCAAGATTACTTCTTTGGGGTTTTACGTCATTATTTGGCCTGATACTTTAATTCCAGTCTGATATTAATAAAACAGAATAAGCAGCCTGAGCAGGGCAGCTTCACCAGAGATCCCTCCCTGGAAGGTTTGCTGCATCTGTAGAGAATTCAAAAACCGATCCCCCGGGAGTTGCCCAAGGCAGCATCATATGCTTCAGGGCCTCTCCTTGGCTCTTCTTATAAATGATTTATTTGTTCATTTGGGGGGCACTAGGTTCTTGCCATCACATCCATCACGTGGCATAGGGTCTCCCAGAGCTGAATTTGAAGAGGACAGTGAGGTCAGGCCCGATGTACGTAACGGTCTTCGATTTCAGGATTGAGAGCCTATTGGAACCCTCTGGCTGTTCTCTCTGCCTCCATTTCCCAAGACTGCGCCATAGAGTAGCCTGGTCATCCATTGCAAGGTCTGTTTCTACTTTTCCCTCCCCCCATCCCTTCTTTTCTTTCATCTTTCTTGCCTATCTTCCCCCTCCTTCCAAATAGCCTCTAACACGTAGTGATTCCCTACTGAATCTCATCTAAATATGGGAGGATAACTAAGGCTAGAATTTTTTAATTAAACATTTTATAATTATACATTCAGATGCAGTCGTAGTAAATGATGCAGAGAGATTTTCATGTACACTTTATCCCGTTTCTCCATCGGAAGAAACTGGATAAATGGAGATGTTGTACACTTTATCCATGTCTCCGATGGAAATATGTTACAACACACGATATCATGACCAGGACCGATATCAGTGCAGTCAAGGTAGAGAATGTTTCCATCCCCTCATTTTGCCCTTGGACTTAGCTACCCCCACGACCTTCCTAGTTGTCTCATAAACACTGGAGATCATTGCCAATCGCTAGTTAATTTCTGTAATTGTCTCGTTTCGAGAATGTTAGGTGAATGGAATCATACAGGATGTCACATTTGAGGAATGTTTTTGTTCACATAGCATAATTCTCTGAAAAATTCAAGTTGTTTCATGTATTAGGACTTTGTTCCTTTTTACCCTTCAGTAATATTCCACAGAGGGGTGTAACCATGGTTTGTCTGACTATTTACCTATTAAAAGATACCTGGGCGGTTTTCAGTTTTGGGCCATTTAGAATAAAGCTGCTATGAACATTTCTGTACAGGGTTCTGTATAAATATAAGCATGTATTTTTTTTAGATAAATGCCCAGTGTTATAATTGCAAGGTTATGTGGCAGTTACGTGTTTAATTTTTAAAGAACCTACTAAGCCATGTTCGAGGTGGCTGTCCTGTTGTTCGTTCCTGCCGGAAACAGTGTGGCAGTGACGCGCTCGCCTGCTGTGGGTGTCGTGGGCGCCTCTTCCTCTGCTGTTCCACACGGCCTGCTCGGCTCACCTGTGTTAAGTGCGCCTCCGGCCGACGGAGCACGTCCTTCCCGTGCTTCTCTTTGATAAAATATCTTATGATATCGTCCTCCTTTGTGATTGGATGTTTATTTTTACTGTTGCTTTCCATAGACATCTCATTCAATTTTCAAAAAGGACCCGTGAAGGCCACACAGCTCTTAAGTGGTAGAGCCTGGATTTGCACACAGGTCTCTTTCCAGCTCTGTAGCATCGTCCGGCACTTCACCTGCTGGCCTGTGCCTGGTTGTCCTCTCCAGCCACTGCTTCCTGGTGACTGACCAGCATCTGTAGCTTCTCTGGCCACTGCCGGGTTGGAGGGGGTCCCACATTTACCCCGGGCCGAATTCTGTGCGTGTACTGATGGTAACGGAACTCAGCACAACCCACATCCAACTCTGTGACCTCCACCCGTGGAAAAGCGCTCTCTCCTCCTGACTCTCATTTCCGACCCACCCTCTTTCCAGTCGCCCATCTGAAGCTTTTGCTTCCTCCCTTATTCCCCTGGAACCCCACTCTAGCCTCCCCCCGTGGCTGCGAGGGTCTTGCCTCTACGTTCCCTTCTCCCAGGGCTCCCCAAAGCCTGTCATTCCAGGGCCCGTGTCTGTGTTGCGAGGCTACACGTGCATCCTTAGGGGCCCACAGCCCTCTGTCCTCTCTGCATCTCGTCTGAGACGGTGCAGTCCACTTTTCCCTGAAGCTCGGGGTGGGTCTGACCATCCTGCCATCCTGCGGATGTCAGCAGCTTCCCTCTGCCTAATGACTCAGGGCCAGAATGCTTAGTGTACGTGCGCGGCTCACATGAAACGATGCCTTCGGACAGCATTTGAAGCCCAGGCTCCCACCACATCCTTCCTAACCTGTTTGCATCCCCGGCATGCTCTGCGGTCTCTGCCTGACCCTTCCGTAACACAGCTCTGTTTAATTTTCTTTCAACGGAGAGCCCTGCTTACCCTTCAAGGGCTGTCTCCAGTGCAGCCTCTGCAAGACAGCCCTCCCTGGTTCCTTCAAAGACACGTCTCTCACGACATTTGTCTGACTTTTATCTTTTAAAAAATTTTTTGTATTAAATCATAACTGTATACATTTATGGGGTACAATATGATGATCTGATATACAATATGGAATGCGTCAATCAACTTGATTAATAGAACCATCACCTCACTTACTTATTTGTGGTTTACTCTTAGTTGTTTAGAAATAGACCCTTGCATTGTGCACATTAGTCGCAATCCCGTCAAACACCGTTCCTCATCCCACCAAACCCCTGCTCTGTGTGTGTCCCTCTTGAAGGCAAACAGCACGCTCCTCCTTCCACCTCCTTACAGGGTCAGACAGCGCTTCCTGTGTGTAACGGGCCTTATGTCTGCAGACTGCGGTTTGTCTGTGAGTCTTCAAGGATGGGGCACCCACCGACTTGGTCTGTGTTGCTCTGCACGGTTGATGAGGGGCAGCCCACTGAATCCCACTGTATGTTTTGAGTCGTGTGGCTAGAACATTCTACAGATCTTCCCAGGATGATGCCCTCCCATCCCAGCTGACGTCAGATGCTCTCAAAGTGTAGAGACTTAGCTTCCAAAGCTAGTTTTCTGAGAATAAGCCTGTTGCTAATAAAATCCCATAAGGATCGTTCTTATCTGGGATATAAACAAGTGGTGCTCTTTGAAATGTGCTGGGTGCAGCGATTGTGGGTGTGTTATGTCTTGCTAGAGGGTAGAAAATTTCGGGAAAACAAAACCCGTTAGAAAACTAAGTATTCTGGTAGTCCATAAATGTTGGAATCTGCTAAGATGGGTAAGAAATAGTTTTGTCAGTTTTTTTTAGCTGCATATGTATCCTTTAGATTCGAGAACTTTTAACCTGAAGCAAGAGCATGAAGTCAGCTTGTGACGCTCTGACCACAGAGGCCTCTGCCAGGGCACCGTGGATTCTGGGACACAGTTTTCTTTTCTTTTTTTTTTTTTTTTTGAGACAGGGTCTCATTATGTCACCCTCGGTAAAGTGCCATGGTGTCACAGCTCACAGCAACCTCTAACTCTTGGGCTTAAGCAATTCTCTTACCTCCCAGGTAGCTGGGACTGCAGGCGCCCGCCACAATGCCTGGCTATTTTTTGGTTGGAGTTGTCATTGTTGTTTTAGCAGGTCCTGGCTGGGCTCAAACCCTCCAAATTCGATGTATATGGCTAGCACCCTAACCACTTAGCTGCCGGCCCTGAGTTTGGTGTAGGTATAGTTTTCAATTCACAGAACCACTTTTTGGAGAAGGTGCAAGAATATAGACTGTATAATTTAAGAACTATATCTAATAACTACAAATGACACTTTGTAACTTGGACTTGGGAGTCTAAATTTGCAGAAACATGCCAGGGAGGAATGTTCATGATGAAAATCAGGGCCTCCGGTCACTGGCCGCTGAGCCTGGGGCTTCGGTGACAGTGCACGAACATGAACAGCTCCCAGCACGGACCAGGGTAATACGCTCATTGCACGGGCTTCACTGCTCCCGGTTTCTGTCACTTCTCATGTCTTCCCTTCGAGATAAGCCTTCCACTATTTTTAGTAAGATTTGCCATTAAGCATTCTCTGTTAGAAGAGAAGGTTGTAAAGTACTCAGGTAAGAAAACAGGTTTGGAGCCATATAGGCTTGTCTTACACCTGCCTGTACAACTTCCCCTCAAGCAAATAACTTAATGAAGCGGGGTCCCCGTTTTTTCATAGGTAAAATGGGGATACCAATCTTGCAGGGTTGTTGTGAAATTATGTGAAATAATGTCTAGAACACTTGGTGCACATTAGATTTCAGGGATGACTCATAGTTAGGACACAGTGCATGACAGCTGCTGTGATTATTACTAATCATTTATATTTACATTTGTAATTATAAGTAATTTGCTTTGGTCTTCACATCTATGGCTCTATCTGCTGGCTGTGGTGGGCACATTGCTGAAACTAGAAAAAGCAAAAGCATGCACCCCAATGCACACGAGTTTAGCTCACGGGGTGTTGGAAGCCGGACTTACCATCCTAACAGAACAGTTGTCGATGTTGTGAGTCGCCTGAGCTCTTAACTCCACAAGTGCTAGAAAGTGCTGGCGTTGGGACCCGGCCCAGAATTGCTCACAGTTCATTTTACAAATAAAACCCTTCTATTTGAATGTTTTCCTCAACGTGTTTTTCTCAGGAAACTATACTTACTTACATGCTCTTACTTGGATTCAGAGATCAAATTTAGAGCCCCCCACTGGGCTTGTATCTTGGCAGGTGCAAAAGCATCAGCCACCAAAAACAGACGTCATCAGCCTGCTGGCCGCTGTGGACACACCCCTGGACCTCCTCAGAAGTCTGAGGTCTCACGCTGGTGTCCCCAGGCCTGCATGCCCTGCTGGGATGGGCAGCTCCTGCTCTCTGCATCCGCTGAGCAGCTCGTGCTGCAGAGACAGGAGCTGGGCGGCCTCGGCAGCCTGGTGAGCAGTGACTACGTCTTCCTCGCGGCAAAGTGTTAAGAATCATCCTTCGTCTGTTTTCACCTCGCTAACCCTGTACATCAGGCACCACAAAATAAATCTATTAATTTAATGTCCCACCCTCTTCGGGAGGCACTTGGAAGATGGAAACATGTTCATTCGCAGCAGGGGGAAAAGGGCCAGGGAATAATTAGAATCTTGAAACTTCTGCAGTTGGAACAAAACTAAAAGGCACAGAGATGACTATAAAGAGTCTGTTCTTGGCATTGCTGAATTGGCCTATTTACTTTTCTGTCTCTGAAGCTGTCTTTAGTGACTCCTACTGATAAGAGCCAATCGGAACCAGGGCCGAGTTCCTTTGGGTTGGACCTGCCAACAGACTGCTCATCTGTCCAGATGTTGCTGCTTTGTGGGAAACGAGAATCAGTAAAGCGGGCTCACCCTCCCTCCTGGGGCGAGCGCACAGACAGGCGCTATGGAGCCCCGCTCCGCGCTGTGAGCCATGCTACTGGGAGGGCTGGGCTGGTTCTGGTTTGTCTCCGTGGAACAGACGGCCACAGAGCCTAACCACGGATCTTAACTGGCAATAGTTCAAACTGTGACTCTACATTGAAACTGCTCAACCAAAAGAGGCCTTTTAGGCGGGAAGAAGCCCAACAGTGGGTTTGAACAATGAGCTAAAGAAACTTATTAATTATCACACATGATTTTATTATGCTGAACATTTCCCCACCTTCTTGTGATTTTCAGATTCCGTTCTTTTGTGTTACGTAACAAGTCAGAAAGATGCTGTAGTAAACAGCCTCGTGGCACGTCCTAACTGTCAATGAATAACACCCAGTGAGCACTCGCCGTTCTGGGGATAGAACAAAATGAGCTAAGGAGAATTAGTTCTTGTCCTCCAGACCAGAGTGTCCCAATCTTTTTTAGTACAGGACACACTTGTGACCTTGCTGTGAAAAATCAAAAAATGTATTACCATTCATCCAGCTGTCTGTCTGTCAAAACCTTCCATCCCTGCCCACGTTATATGCAATCGTGCTCAAACGGGAATGTCCGCTGGAAGGTCAGCCTCAGTATCCAGCGGGACACCACTCACCTCATGATATAATCCCCAAATCAGCCTGTTGCTAGCTGAAATGTGGGAAGTGTAATGGGTATTGCTGAGTTACTCATGATATTCATTAATCTCACATGTTTACTCATGATATTCATTAATCTCACATACCTGCTTAAAAATTGCACCTTCTATATAACCATGTATTATTTAGAACAAGATTTTGAGCTCATATCTGACAAGATCATTTTTATTTCAACTCCCCACTTGGCCCTTGGAGGCAGCTGAGAGGCATCAGAGCTTTTGTCCTCACTGGAACTGTTTTCGATTCATTCGATGTACTTTTCCCCAGGCTTTGCTGTTATTTCTATTTTATTTCTTGAATCTGAATGTATAATTCTGTCACTGGAAATTTTATACAAGACTTATAATTTTTCTTAAATGATAGACTTGCCCTGTGATTCCCACGGTAGAACCGCCTAAGTGAATCTTGAAAGTTTATTAACATGACATCTAAGGTATGGATGTCAGATTAATTGTCAGATATCCAAGAATGTCTAAATCTGTGACAATGTTTTTCTTTTAAAACATCTGCTCACGTTCGATGACTATCACAAGCTTCCAACACCAGCATCGACGACTCTTTCCAGTGGCATTTGCTGTGCATCCCCGTGATATGAAACTTGGCAAAGGCTCTATTCTAAGATGACTTTTTAAAGTGATAGTGTTTGGGGGGAAACTTGGCCTAATATTCAGGCGTCTGACCTTCCTTTGTGACATCTGTTCCTGCTATGTCTATATCCCATCATCTCCACGCCCCAAGGCCTTGCTCAGAAGTCGGCAGAAGGGACTGTTTCCCTGGGAGGCTGACTTACTTTGTGCCCCATTCGGGAGATACTAGTTAAGAAGCAGCCTTCAGCAGCCACAGTGGATTAGACTTTCCCCCAAGGACATCATAACAGGACAGAGGCAGAGTGGAACGAATAAGCAGTGAAGTGACAGTGAAGTGGTAAGTCTACTTATTTTTTATTTTTTTAAATCAAGCTTTCTTTTTCTGAGCCAGTTCCTCATCCAGCTGTCTGTAGGTCAAAACCTTCCACCCTGCCCACATCATATGCAATCACACTCAAATGGGAATGAATCACTGAATGAATCCGGGACCAGGTCGGGGGGAGGTGGAGCAGACCCAGGTGGCAGTAATCTCGGCTGGGAACCATGGGAGAAATGACGTGAAATCAGCATGAGACAGAAGAAGTGAATGTGGAGAAGTGGGCGGCAGCACCTTAGGAGCTGGGCTGGGTTGGAGGACAGAGGCTGGTGGACAGTCGGGCACAGAGGAGCATCGTGCTACACCGTGGAGGGGACGGTGGGCAGGAGGTGGCTGTGGAGGGTTGCCCAGGGAGGTGGGTATGGACACTGGTGACATGGAAGTGGAGGTCGGCAAACAAACAGAGCACATGTCCTTGACAGAGGAAGGCAGGTGGCTTGTCCTGACATCACTGCAGGAAGCCGGGCAGCCTCACCCTGCAAACTCACCTCCCTTTCTATTAAGCCTTTCTGTAAGTGGCATTATCCCAACTTCCATGGCACAAATAATGGGGGAGGGCACAATAAATTTTGCCTATAAATTTTTCCTGAATCTTTTACCGGGCATATAATGAAAAATGGCTCTTGAAGAACTTCTGGAGCAGATGAAACTTGTTTCGATAGCTTCTTTACTGGGATTTTGGTCATAGAATTAAAAATTGAGACAAATAGAAAAATATGATTGCAGAAAGTCTGGCAGAACTCAGAGAAAGACTGAATATAAAGTGTGAAGACGGTAGAAGGGGCATGGAAGTCTCAAGGCCGTAAGCTTAGAGAACTAAGAAGTTAGAGGGCATCATCGACTATAACAGATAAAACAGAATGAGTTGAAGATTAAGAAATCCAATTAAGAATTTGTGGGAGTGTTTTCTTTTTGACAAACCAGATGTTCTGACCATTTTAATAATTTGAATATCTTTCATAATTTTGTCCTATATCTGCATATTTTCTTGCTTTTACTATATATATCATTAATCTACTCTTAAAAATCCTAAACATTTCCTAAGCAGAAATTTAATCTTTAATCCAATGGGAAATTTACATGTTTTCTTCTAAAACTCTCAGAATATTAAATATTAACACAGGAATATTAAAGACTTTTTTTTCTGATTTCTGGAAAATAGTGTTTTAGCAGAAGGGAGAGAATTTTGAAATGGTACTTTAGGCCTGGGTGACAGTTTAAATATGCTTGGTGAGGACTAAATCATTGGAGCCCCTAAATACCATAAAGGAATCAGTATAGAAAGAAGGGGGCCGGCTTGCATAGATTTCCAAGATAGGGGTGATAAAAGGAAAGTGAATTATTGGAATGTGAGGTAGTTCCTAGGATCTGCAGGGAAAGAGTGTGCGTGTGTGTGCATGCGCGTGTCAAATTTAACTAAAGATGTTTGCAGGAAAGTTTTTATTATAGAAAAGGGATACAAAAATGGAAGCAAATCATAATAAAAAGGAAATAACAAAGTAACCAGAGAGTAGAATTTGACTATTCATCCTAAGAGATGAGCTTTGAAGGTTGGTTTGCCAGGAAAGTAATATTTAACTTAAGAGTATTATCGTGAGTATTAAATACAATGGTACATGAAGAACTCAGCACATAATAATTAATAAAGGAGGAATGATGAAAATGAGGATGATGATAAACCCTCAACTGCTGATAAATAGACTGTGTGTCCTTAGACAAGTGTAAGCTGGTCTGCCCTGTGCGTGGTGCAGGTGAACGCTCTTGGCAGCTGCTGGGGTCTCCCAGTGTCCTAAACTCCCCAAGAGTGGAGATGAGTTCCTTCAAGGTCACTCGCTATATTTTTAGTCCAAGGATTCCTTTTCCTGAAAAGGAGCAGGCAGAGCGAGGCGACTGCCTTTGGCCCAGGCACCCGTCACAGCTCTGTGATGGATCTTCCTGGAAGACAACGCTGCTCTTGGAAAAGCGTCCGCTTTAGACAAACAGTGAAAGCAGCCCGAGTGGGGCCGGCTGCTGTCCTGGACTTGCTCACGACCGTGTCTCTGGTGTCGGCAGGAGACTTCTCTGGCTGCACAGACGCCAGACTGCCCTCGGGACACTGTCTCTCGTCCTTGCTGTCCAACAGCAGGGCTCAGAATTTAAGCCTAATACAAGAGGCGCATCGGACTCCCAGTCTCAGTTTCTATGTATTCTAAAGGAGATTTTAAAAATCCCCTCATCTCTGAGGGGGAGGCTTCTGGGAGAAGCTGCACGATGCTCTGTCAACACGGCGCTGTTGCCGTGACAGGTCCGTCCCCTCGGCCGTGCAGCCCTGCCCAGCCCTCTGCTGGGCCGTGGCTATGCTTTGCTGTCACGTATGCTGTAGTAGTCGGGTTTTGTCCAGCATGTGAGTACTCGTGTCTTAATGTTCACACTGTCCTGGAGTGTGTATTGTTCAACTCTGTTTCCCTCACAAGTATACACACACACACAAGTCACACATGCCTTCTGCAATTACAAAAGCTCAGCGTGACTTGTATTCATCTTCCATTATTGGTGTATATTGAGTATTCCAATACTCTGTTTTTCTTTCTTAAAATGTGTATACATTTTTTTGGCACCCTCTATATATCAATCACAGACCAACTCTGGACATGGGAGCTACAATTTTCTCTCAAGCTAAGTCCATGTCTTCCACTGAGCCATGTTATCCTTCTGGAAAGGATTGCACCACACTGTTACTAATACAGGGTACAGTGTTGTGGAAATAACTGAGGCTCAAGAAGTGAATTTTGGTTGGTTAACTAAGCGAATGTGAGTTAGCTTTTACCAATAAAAATTGCTTTTATCTTTCCTATAAATGATTCTCCGAGGAAGCCTAGCTTCCGCCTTACTTGGTGGTATTTCAGTTTTGCAGTGTCTGAAAGCGTCTGCATGTAGTAATTGACTCAAGTAGCAACGTCCAACATCAGAAAAATGCTGATGTTCCGGCTTTGGAAAGCCCAGCACAGTAAAGAGGCATCACATGGAAACACCGCAGTTACCCTCAGTTCATCCTCTGTTGCAGAAACTACCCCGTCGCTCAATTCGATGGCTGGCACAATCACATGTGACCAAGTGAGTTCATGAACTGAATATGGGTCCATCTCATTAAATTCCTAAATAGAGAAAAATATTTTCTCCCCTGACCAGCTGTGACTGAAAGTCATCTTATGGCGACAATGGCTAAGTCAGTGCACCGGGAACCACGCCATCCCCTGTTATAGGCGTCTGCCTGGAAATCACATTGCCACCCGGGGATTAATCCTGTCTGTCTGACAGTCCTTGTTTGGGGGTTGGGGGTTGGGAAAGAAGGATTTATTATATCCTAAGCTGATCGTGGACAAACTACAGGGACAAATGCAGCAAAAATAGGACTTAAAGAATTCAGTGGGACTATCCCAGTTATTTTTTAATGGACTTGTCCAACATGAAATTAACTGAAGCAAAAGGTTTTTATGATTTTTCTCCCTGTCCTTAAGTGGAGTTAGAATTATGTCACTGGAGTTAACGCCACCAAATGTGAATGCTTGAGTGCAGCCCTGGCTTTAAGTATCTGTCAGGTTAAAAAAGCAAAAACAAAGCTGTTTGAGGCTTGACAGAAACTGTGCAAGCAAGCTGTGAGAGAATAAACTATTTCCAAGTTTCATCACTGAATGCCAGAGGACCTATGGAACGTTGAGCGCAGAATTAAAACCAAAATGACTCCACATTTTACGTGTGCCCTCTGCCCCTGTCGGGCCAGGAGACACTGATGATGGCGTCGTGTAACGGAGAGCATGCCAAGGGTGGGGCTGGGAGGTGTGAGGTCCTGGTCTCTGCCCCTGCAGTGCTGTTTTCTTCCCGGCCATACCAGATCCTCTGCCATGGATAATTCTCATCCTAGGGGAACTTTCCCAGATTGCCAGCCCTCATGATAGAGGGGAGAAAATCACGGGCCCTGGGCATTCCCACGGTGTTGGCCTTTCTCCACCACCTGGGTGTATCCATGGAGCAGTCAGGTTCACAGCACGAGATAAATCATTGTCCCCAAAGTGTGGCATTTGAGCCATTTGAATCACTGTCACCTAACAAGCCTTAATCATGCATGTTCCCAGGGCCTGTGCCAAATCTCCAGAACCAGGATCTCTGAGAACAGGGCCTGGGAATAGGCATTTTAGAAGGCTCCCCAAGGGACCTTGGTGTACCCCAAACTTCTGACTTGAGATCTGGGTTCTGTTGTAGTCGCAGTTTGGACCAGGTGCTTCCTGAGGACAAGACTATGGGGGAAGTAGGAGATGGGTGGAGTGGGACCCTCTGGGGAGGCAGGAGATGGCTGGATGGTGACTCTGGTCATGGGGATCATGGACTGGTGGCCTGCAGGTGCGTTTCTACAGATTACACAGTATTCCACTCACTGCCCGCACGCCAGACACACCCTCTTCGGTCCTCAAAGTCCCCACCTGCTCCCCCCTCCCCTTGCCTCTGAAAGCCCTTGGTCTTCAGCTCCTGGGAAATGTGCAGACTTCACATGGAAAGGCCGGTATGTCCTTGTTTTTATATCCTGGAATATGAACCTTTTCTTAAAAGCCGGTCCTCAAGAGGCTGTTTTCTTTGATTTGTTTTTAGACTGAGGTGACTTTCATTCTCCTGACTTGCTGGAAGGCACAGATGAGCAGAACCCCTCCGAGGGCCTCAACACCTGCACACCTCAAGAAATAACTTTTGCATGAACACACAAGTAATGTGGTGCAGCTGACGATTTATTTTAGGGCTGTTTTCTTTTATCTTCCTGTCCCTTGAGCCCTCCGAACTCCAGTTCTCCCCACCACAAACTGTCCGAGGAGGGTTCCTGTGATCTGGGCTCCTCTCTCTTCTTCACCTGCTCCGGGGAGGACAGGTGCAGCTCAGATTGTTCTTCACCTTTGTTGCAAATTCTCTGTGAAGTGAAAGCGCAGCTTCCGGCTCTATCTAAGGGGTCTTTCTGTTCCTTCCTGAATGTTTTCATGTAAACATTTTAATTGGTGGCAAACCTGTTTTTCACTGTGTTTGTCAAGTTCATGTAAACTCTAGTCTGTTAGGTCTTCCGAGGAGACCACTAAATATTTTCAGATGTTTTTTATTTCCTCGGCTAAGAGCTGGATTTGAACCAGAGCTCTGGGGTGAAAGGGCCATGTGTAATATACAGAGACATGGAATTTGACATATGAAATAAAATAATGTAATGTTTTTCATATTTAAGATGAAAAAAGCAGCAATAAAACATCATGGAAGGAGGAAAACAGGAATACCTGTATATTCTAATTTTAAACAGCTGCAGATGTTGAATTTTAATCAGAACATGTCAAGTTCTGACTCTGACAAAGGCAAAAATGTGAGATCTGTTTTCTGGAATTGCTTCCACGTTTCATGCCTCAGATTTTATTGCACGTAGCACTGCATCATCAGATATTTATGTCAGGTGCCAGCATCCATTGCCTTGGCCAGTGCGTGACGGTTACCATGCAGGCGCCGTGTGGGGAGGAAAGCGCCCTTTCTTCTCCCTCCAGGCGTGGGCTCTCTCTAACCTGCTGGTAAGGAGGGCAGGTAACCCCTCCTGCTCCACTTCCCCGAATCACAAAATGGGAGCTCCCACTCGCGTTTCTTCCTGAGCTCCCTGGGTGGAGTGAGGCGTATTTGAAATAAAAATTGATGTGTGCACTCATTATACAGCATGACGATACAGATATATGTGTGTGTGTATATGTGTATATATATATATATATATGTCTGGATATGTCTCTAAGAGATTGAAAGACAAAAGTACAACTAGTGAAAGCTAGATGGATGTACTTCTCCTGGTAAAAATTTATAGACGTGTTAAAATATAAATTTACTTTTAAGTTTTATGTATATTTCTGAGTAGTTTTCTCTTTTTTTGCATCATATATTGTATCTATTTTGCATTTGATATATGAAAGCTAATGATCTTAAATTTGGTAGTGAAATTTTGCTATGGAAAACAATAGCTTAATATATGCATAATATAGGTCAAAGACAGGCTATATGTTTCTGTCATATTTTTCCGGAACCCTTTGAATGTGAGCAGAGAAGAAAAAGCTAAGCAGTGAATTTGGCTGACGACCTTCAGACCAGACCAAGCTCTTCCTTACTTCTTGCTTCTGGCTTCTTTGTTAAAGGACCCACAGCCACAAGGGTTCTCTAGGCTAAATGAAGACACGTTGTTGGCTCTTGTAAAAAGTTCCTCGTCCGGTCTTTGTTCCGTTTAGAGTCCTTCATCTGATTTCTAAAGGGTCTGTGTTGAGCTGTTGGAAAACCCGTGAGACTCTTGAAGGAGCAAAGTGAGCACAGAGTGTCGAATCACCTGTGCTCGGTCCCGTTCTTGTTTTTAAGTGTTCGGAGAAGTCAGCTGTGCACACAGACGTCTCGGGGAAAGAAAGCATGTGCTTCACATCTAGGGACACGTATTAGAATAGTGGGCAGCCACCTGCTGAGCTGCTGTGGTGCACATGGGACTCAGAGCCGGACATTTCCCCTTCACGGAGGGACGTGATTCCTCTGAGGGAAGACTGATTCGTCTTTACCTCTATTTCCTCGAGTCCTTGCACCGCCCTTCTTGTGCTTCACAGGTGAATAGAATCTCTGGGTTGAAAGGAACTCTGGAGGCAAGTAGCCCTCAAATAATGATCTCTTCATACATCACTCGTCAAAGACTGGACACTGTAACATTGTAGACGTGACACATAATACAAATATGTCCTGAGAGTGGTTGGAGAATAGCCACGCCTTCACGGAACCCCACTCACCCCTGTCCTTAGGAAACCCAAGCCTTTCATTCCACACATTCGTGGTCAGCCCACTCTCCCTTTCCCACAGGGTCTACTTCAAACTTGTATCACTTTTTCAAAAATTTTATCCTTATCCCCACTGCCAGGCTGCTCTTCTAGCAATTTTGAATAAATAACCCTTGGTGGTTTTAAGGTAAGAGGTAAAAGGCTTATTAATTTTATCTAGCCCCATCATTTTACAGGTTAAAAAACCCCTAGAGATTTAAGAGAGTTCTATGACTTGCTAAGTCACATGGGTTTATGGGTAGTTTATAGGTAGAGTCTGACGTGGGTTCTAAATAAGAGCATCTTTTGCAAACTTCTGTTAGGCCATTCAGATCAAATAACTGCTATATTTTAAAAAGAATAAACAGAAATTATTTGAAGTTATACTTTTTTCCAAATTTGATGAAAACTAAAACTGCTCAGATCTAAGAAGCTCAATGAACTCCCAATGCAAAAGAAGGATGAGGAAGAGGAGGAAGGGGAGGAGGGAAAGGGGAGCGGAAAACAAGGTCAGGGCACTATGGGAATAAATCACAACAGCCGGGGCCTGGGGAGAACCCCCCAAGGAACACGGATGAGGATGACTGCAGATTCCTTCCAGAAGCATGCAACCCGGAAGATAGTTGAACTACATCTTATGGTACTGAAAGAACAAAGCTATTAACCTAAAATTCTATATTCCATATCTATTCTAAGATATGGAAATATCTTTAAAAAAATGAATGCAAAAAAAAAAAAATGAATGCAAAATAAACTGTCTAAAACATAGAGAAGTTGAAAGAATCTACTATTAGCAAGATCTATACTATAAAAATCATTAAAGAAAGTCTTTCAACCCTAGGCAGATGAAAATAGATAAAAATACGGATCTACACAAATATGAAAGAGCATCGGAAATGGTCACTCTATGAATAAATATAAAGATGATTATTATGTTAATCTCATTAAAATTAATTAGTATCCAGATGGAAATGAAATAATTCAAACTCTCTCTGTTGGTGGATGACAAGATTCCGTATGTTAAAAAACCTAAATGCTCACAAGCACACACACACACACGTATGCTCATGCATGCATATGCGCATATGCATGCACACACATGTGCGTGCACACACGCACACATATGCACGCACATGCACACACGTATGAACATGCATGCACACACGCACGTAGTATGTCCACACACGCATATGCATGCACATGCACACACACACAAGCGCACATGCACATATGCGCACACATGCATACATTCATGTACACACATGCCCACACACACACATACACACACATGCACTCACAGACATGCACACACGTGCACAAGCACACACATGTACACATGTATGCCCATGCATGCACACACATGTATGCACATGCACACACACGAACACACGTATGCCCATGCATGCATATACACGCACATGCACATATGCACGGACACACAGGCATATGCACGCACACATGCACACGTATGCCCATGCACACACGCACACATGCACATATACATGCACGTATGCACATGTATGCACACAAACACACACATGTCCATGCATGCATATGAATGCACATGCATATACACGTTACATGCACACAAGTATGCACATGCAGGCATATGCATGCATACATGCACACACATGTGCACAAGCACACACACATATGCCCACACACACATATGTACGCATTTGTGCACACGCATGCACATACATATGCATATGCATGCACACAGAAGCATATGTATGCATACACATGAACACGCACACATATGCACATGCACACACACAAATGCACATGCATGCACACACACGGACACACATGCACACATGCACACACATACATGAGAATAAAGGGATTCAGCAAAATTTCAGGTTACAACATCAATATGCAAAATCAGTTGTGTTTCTATCTGCTAATAATGAACAATCTAAAAATAAAATTAATAAAAAATTCATTTATAGTAGTATCAAAAAGAGTAAAATACTAAGTAATGAATTTAACACAAGAACCTTAAGACTTACAGAAAACAATAAAACATTACCAACAATATAAAAGGAAAGCTAAAGGGGGACGCCCATGTTCACAGACTGGAAGACTTAAGGTGTCAGTGGCCTCCAGGCTGACCTACAGATTCAATGTAATTCCTAGCAAAAGACCAGCTGCCTTTTTTGCATAGTGACAAGCTGATTATAAAATTCATATGCAAATACAGAGTAGCTAGAATAATCTCAGAGAAGAAGCTGAGAGATTGATAATCCCCAGTTTCAAAGGACCTGGGGCATTTTCTGTAGTCTAGTGTGGGGAATGGGAAGGAGGCAGAACCGAGGCCCCATCACACGAGGCCACCTCGGGTGGCATGAGTGCTGGTCTAAGGAATCTGGGCTTGATAGAAAAATAATGAGACTATAAAGGGAGGGTTTAATCAGGAGTCTGATCTGTGTTTTTAAAAGAAACATCTGATTGGGTGGAGCTGGAGGGAGTGAGGAGAAAAATATTTGGTCCATTAGTACTATTTCAAGTCCTTTAAAACACTGAGAACTAAACCCAGCCCTCCCAGGCTGATGTGAACACCCATGACACGCTCGGAATCAGACAGGACAAGCCTGCTGTTTATCGCAGTGGAGGGTGGCTGCTGCTGCTCCTGTCCTGAGCCTTCCATGTTGCCAAGGGCAGAAGCAACTTCCTGTCCGGCTCTGCCCGCCCTCCCTCGTCTGCGGGGCTCCCACACCTGAGCAGGATTCTTCTGTGCAGTCCTAGCCAGGCCACCTCTGCTGTGCCTTGGAAGCCCTCTGGCTTGGACAGAGGCCTTGCAGAGGAACCAGCAGTTGTTCTGCTTGAACCTGATTTGAGAAATCGGCAGGGCATGATTTATGTATTTCTTTTTTAAAATCAGAATTCAACGTGATTGCAGTGCAGTTGAATTCCGCTGTGCTCCCCAGTTGTAGCTTTCTGTCCTGGGCTGTCTCTCTCCCAGCTCCTGGGCAGTCACTAAATTTGGTATTTAGTCTTGATGCACATCTTTATATTTTTAGTTATATTTTTACATATATTTGCTCCTATTCCATTGTATGTTTGGAGAATTTATACAAATGCTATCATACCGCTTCTGTCCATCTACAAATATAACTTTATCCCTCTATGTTACATCTGTGAACTCAATTCCTATTCAAATATGTTGTTTCTGTTTGTTCTTTCTACAACTTTATAGCATTTAATTTTGTAAATATGTATGCAACAATTTATTTGCCCAATCGCCTGTCAAGGGACACCTGTGCTATTTTCATTTATTCATGATTATAAAAATGTTGCAGTGAACATTCTCATCATATTTTCTTGTGCACACATGTCAGAGTTTTTCTGGCATATAGATCTAGCAGTGGAATTCCTGGGTAAATTTCCATGTTTCTTGACCTGAGACCAAAAGGACATTTGATGTCAAGGGATGTCACAGCTCTTCCTAAGTTAAAATATTATATTCAGGCCCAACTTCACCATCAGTCCTCTGCTGCGTTTTAGTTTCTAAGAGAAGAAACTGGGCTGGGAGGTTGTGAATCTGCCACCTGTTGTGTGGGAGTGGTGACATGCTAATGACACTTTATCTCACTTTAATCCGTCCTCAAAGATTAGTCTTTCTAAAATCATCTTAATTTTGTTACTCTGCTGCTCAAAAACTATAAAACCTTATTTATAGGAGAAAATGCAAAGTTGTGCATCAGAATCTCCCCAGTTAGAGCCCGATTTGTTTGCTGTCTTATTTTTCAGGACCTCTCCTAAAATGTTTTTGCTACAGTTAAACAACAGGATTCTCCTGGCTCCCAGAGAGTTCTTCCCCTTTCTAAAATTTATGTGTCCACTTTAGAATTCCCTGATGATCTTTCTCCCCTTGTCAACTATCCAAATTCCATTCATTTTGAAAGACAAATTCGACCCTCTAACTTTTCCTGCAGCCTTTTGTTGCGTCCCACACCACAGCCTCTCATTACCATTCCTGCAGTGGTGTGGGATGGTCCAGGATTTTCACCTCTTGAAGGCCTGGATTGTTCTAGGAGGTAGTGAATCCTTCATCACTGGAAGCAGTGAAGCTGGCGTTGTTAAAGGAGTGATGGGCTTATAATGCTAACAGTCCCTTTCGACTTTAAGGTAATTGCTTCTGCAACCCCTTTTATGAATGCCTTGAGATATAATTTAAGTTCATTTTTATTTAACTTTATGTATACTTATTTTTTTATCCCCTTTATAAACTGGCTAATGAAACTGGCAATTTCATCAACACAGCCCTGTAATCTTGAGTATCATGTATTTCCCAAAGAAGATACTAAATATTTTCAAAAGCAGTACTGGGAAAATGGCCTTTACTTGCATTCTTTATTTTTATTAGTTGAACATGTGTAGCAGAGTCCATTTTCTAAAGATGGCTATAACTATATCTCCCATCTCACACATTTTTCTAGAAACTTGCTATTTTCTCATCCAGAGATAAAATCCAAAACCCCTCTCCTTGGAACTGGTGGGGCTTTGTGCCTGCTCTGACCAGTAGACTATGGCGAGAGTGAAGGTATATGAACTCCAAACATCACACACTCCCACCTGGTTCTTTCAAAACTATGGTGTTAGAACCCAGCTGCCATGCGGCAGCCAAGCACAAACCAGCCTGCAAGGAAAGAGCTTGGAGAGAGGCTGTGCCTTTGCAGCTGTCAGCCAGAGTAAGGTGCCAGTGGAGAGCAAGTGTCACCTGCCGGACATGTGACTGGAGGCACCTGCCAGTGGATTGAGGTGCCAGTTGTTGAATTACCCTGTCCTTTGAGTCTTTCTGAGCTCTCAAACTTCATGGATCAGAGACAAACCTTTTTTCTGTGCCCTGTCTTAATTCCTGACCCACAGAATCAACAATCACTGCATCGTGGCTGTTTTAACACGGCTGCATTTTGGGATTGTTTGTTACACAGCAGTAGAAAATAGAACAGCCATTGCCGTTTCCCAGAATCACTTCAGAAACTTCTCTTCTAGCCTAAGTCTAGGTATGGTGATGGGTGACTGTGCACAGCTCTCAAGGTGAGGAAGTGATATCTGGCAACCCTTTGCTGCTCAGCTTTTGTTACCTGCATACTTATTCCATCGTCTTCCCTAGAACAGAATTATAGGAATGTCCTGTGAGAAACACGTGCTGCCTCAAAGAGTTCTAATTTGTTTAGTTCTTCAGCATGTTCCGGCAAGCAAAATTCACTACAGGCAAATATTGTTTCTAAGCCAGGACTTCCATGTTAATTTTGTATCAGGAAAGTAAATGATTAAGGCTTTCTTTTGTTCAGGGGCTTTTAATAAAGCTAAGTATTAGCTTCTATTTCATTTTGTTTGAATATCTTGTGAAAATAACGGCAAGGCCGTTCTAAGCTCTGTTGTGTATCAGGGACTTGGTCTTTGGCCCATTGCCTTTCTACTCACCACCAATAGTTCAGTCTGCTACACTCTGCTGTCCTATAATTACTTTCTGAGGACGCAGATACAGGGTGAGAACACAGCATCATGTCTTGGAGTGGGTTCCTTCCTCAATCATTCATAGCTTTCAGCAGGTTTATTTCATTGTCACTGGTAAGTAAATGATCTTTTTCTCAACTGATTATTTCATTTTATAAATATTTCTTTAATCAGATTCACTAAATTAGCTGCGTGACACCCAGAAAACTCTTTGCAGCCAAGTAAGCCAAAGCAAGTGTTGAATTTATCATTAATCTCTGGGTCTGTGAAACTTAAAAAAGACATCTGGTCCTGTCTGCCTGTCTTAAAGCTGATGTACACAAATATACACAAGTGGCGTATTTAATAATATTACTAACCTTTCTGTGCACAATTGAAATAGAATACAGAAAACCTTTACCTGGTAAAAATTTGTTTTCTAGAAATAATTTTGCTTTGTAGGATACGTAACTTGGGTAAATCTCCATATTCTGTTTCTTTCAATTGTTAAAAATGGTAAGTAGAGGGGGGCGGAGCAAGATGGGGGGCGGAGCAAGATGGCGGATGAGTAACAGCTTCCTTGCGGCTGGGCACGGTGAGACTGGGGAGAGAGGACTTCAGGCATCTCTGCCAGGCAGGATCTACTCAGAAACTTCCCTTTGGGGACACAGGGAGACAGCGTGAGGCTTCTGGACACCCTGAGGAAGGCTAAAGCGGCGGAGATTGGGCAAGTGGTTGCATCTGTTCATTTGGTCTGATCCTGTCGGTGGCTGTGGGTGGGGCAGCA
>CAUYON010189962.1:0-14180 GCA_963573935.1 Arctocebus calabarensis
TTTTTTTTTGAGACAGAGCCTCAAGCTGTCACCCTGGATAGAGTGCTGTGGCATCACAGCTCACAGCAACCTCCAATTCCTGGGCTCAAGTGAGTCTCTTGTCTCCGCCTCCCAAGTAGCTGGGACTACAGGCGTCTGCCACAATGCCTGGCCATTTTTTGTTTGCAGCCCTCATTGTTGTTTGGTGGGCCCGGGCTGGATTCGAACTCACCAGCTCAGGTGTACGTGGCTGGCCCCTTAGCCTATTGAGCCACAGGCGCCGAGCCGGTTTGCACTTTTTAAGGCTTTCAAGACATACTGCTAACACACCTTCCAGAAAGGTGTTAATTCAAACTGCAACCAACAGTCTGTTCCCTCACAGTGCTAACTATGTGCAGGGCAACTGTTGCAGGGGCTAAAGACACAGTGATGGGTGACATTGACATGTCTGACCTCTGCTTCCAGGGTGGGGGGAGGGGGCAGGCACTGATGAGGAGACACGGTACTTTCAGATACATGAACAAAGCAGAGGGATCTCTACTTTAGGTAGGATTATCCTGGTGGTCTTCTCAGAGGAGGTGGCCTGAGCTCAGCCAGAAATGACAGAAGGGAAAATGTGCAGGAGAGGTTCCAGGCAGGAGTTATAGCAAATGCAGTAGGGCTACCTACCGAAGTAGGGCTGAGCTCTGAAATTGAAGGGACTGGGGAAAAACTGGGAAGCCTGCAGCACAGTGGGTGAAGGGACAGGGTCAAGATATGGAATTCGAGGGGACAGGGAGGAAGCAGGCAGCCTGGCACGCCATGGGAGAGAAATTAAGTTTTATTCTAAGAGTAGTAGGAAACTCTCATAGGCAGCGGATCCAGGTTTCATGGTTCTGAAGATTATACAGTTTGGAGCATCCTTTTTTATTTTTTATTAAATCATAACTTTATACATTGATGCATTTATGGGGTTCCTATACTGCTTTGATATACAATGTGAAATGCTTCCATTGAACTAAGTCACACATCCATCACAATTATACTCAGGGCATCCTCTTTTAAAAGTGGAACGTAGCGTCAGTATTCAACATTAACTAACGTTATCTAGCATGAGAAGGGAAACCATAATGGATTACAGATTTCAAAAACCACCAATTACCAAAAGCAACACAAAATCAAGGAAAATCACACTAAATGTATTACCCGGCGTCCTGCCACCTCGTCACAGCTTTCTCCCCTCAAGTGTTGGGGCTTCGTTCTCTTTATTTACCTGATCACAAGGCAAAGATTTTGCAATGTTGTTTTCTGTGGAGAGAACAGAACATTAGTTCAAGCTTTCCTCCAGCGGAGTCTCATCAAAATGCCTTTCTACTGTGGACAGTTTCCAGAAGTTTCTGCCACCTTCACAACTCATTATGGATTATGTCATGCAAATTTTCAGGGTTGTTATCAAATTTGGGAAATCCCCTGCCAAGGTTCTTTTATATACGAACGGTAAGCTTTCAGGGCTAAGCAAATTTTCTTTGCAGCTTCTAATCCTAGTTAACATGTGAGCTGGCAGCGCACACTAACCTCATTGCTTGGGGTCCCATCAGGGCTTTAGAAGGAGCTGGAGGGGGCTAGAAGGGAAGCTTGGTTAGCCTCAGAGGTGGTAAACAGACTCTGCTGGAGGGTTGTCACAGGGGACAGCTAACCGGGCGACTGAGCAGAGACTAGCTGACCCCAGGTGCTGGAAGGAAGCTAAGAGCCCGTTAGGGGCCCAGAGCCGGCCCCAGGCCAGCCACAGGGCTGTGGGATTGTGTGGGGTGTGCAGCACGGGTTGGGGGCCTCAAGGTCACCTGGGTTTGGCCTGTTGCCTGATGTCTCTTTCTTCTTTCTTCTGTGTTCTCTTGAGACTAAGGCCTGGTAAGCCCCTCCTTCCCCCCACAGCTCCTCCCACAGACCGGGAGCCTCCTCCCTGCCATGAGGGTGTCCCTGTGGAGGAGCCACAGGCCCTGTGACACCTTCCTGACATGAGACACTTAGTGAGGTGGTGAGCATCTCCTGGAAGGCTCAGCCTGGGCCACCAGGCCATGCAGAGCTGGAGGGGAGAACCTCGATTTGCTTAAGCATGGGGCAGGGGACACTGCTGATGCTTGCCTGAGGCCAGGGCAGTCAGTCACTGCTCCACCAGCTGCATAGTGACAGCTGCAGGCTGCAGGGTTTGGAAATGGACCTGACAGCCAGAGAGAAAGCCCTCTTCTCACTCCTGAGCCGGGAAGTAAAGGCATTTTCCGTAGGTTAGGTTGTGTTGGTTGTGGCTGACTGATCGGTGGTGTCTCCCCTTTCTGCTGAGGTTTAGTGTGGTCCCCAGTAAACTCTGCCTGTTTTCAAACCACTGCCTGGGCCTACCTGGGCCCCTCAGCCAGGACCACCTGTACCTGAACCCCCCACACCTGCAGCACCCATGCAAGCTGAACAGGACCTGAGACATGAGCCCAGGGAGATGGCCCTAAGCTAAATGTGTGATGTTTGTTTTAATCTGACTTAGGATGGAAATTCACTGACAACAACATGAAAAGAAGAAAAAGTGGGGGAATTAACTTCATTTCCCATGATATAATTTGAACCAAAGGCTGGGTGGTTAGGGATACAGGGATAGGGTCAGTTCTGTAGTGGTAAATCAGGGGGAGGCTGTCCCTCGTTGAGAATGAGATTGTTGGGTAACCTGTGCCCCCCTCCAATTCATACGTTGAAGATGAATCCCACCCTAATCCCACCCTGTACCTTAGAATGTGGCCTTTTTAGTGACAGGGTCTTTGCTGAGGTAATCGAGTTAACATGAGGTCATTAGGATGGGCCTGCCCTTCATCCAACTTGACCAGTGTCCTTTTATCAAAGGGAGATTTGAAGAGGGGCATGCGCACAGGCAGACCGCCACGCAAGCACCAAAGCAGAGATCAGGGCAAGGCACCTGCAAGCCACAGAACAGCAAAGATGGACAGAAACGGCCAGGAGAGGAGAGAGGCATGGAAAATACTCTCCTTCAGTTCAGTGTCCTGTTGGGATGGAGTTGCCAATTTACTACCTGTCATTTATTAAGATGAAACCAAAGTTTTGCAACCTCAAAAGCCTGGCAGTGACATTTTGATTGGAAAGAAGAAAGGTGAGTTTGGGGAAAGAATCAAGGGATTCAGATCTCCAATTCAGTGTGGCAGAGGGGAAAAGCAGAGGCAGCAGCAGGCTGGTGAACTGTGGACATTCTTCTCACCTTAGTCTTGGTTGTGACAGGCCAGTTGGAAAGAGGCCTGGAGGAGGAAGGAGTGGAAACTCATGGGCCACAGCTCACAGGAGAACTGGAGACTTGATGGGCTTTGCCAAGGATAACACCAACTCCTGTCTCTGAAAACTAAGGGAGAGAGGCCCCCCACCCCCAGGGAGAAAAGGAAAAGCTGGGTTAGCTCTGAAGGTATTTTAGATGAAGAACCCAAATTGAAATTAAGAAATACTTAGCTCAGTTCCCCAACCCTGAAACCAATGGCTACCCCTCTTGAGCTGTATAATGATGAGCGAGGAACAACAGAAGCCCCGCCCAGAGGGAGTGGCTCCCTGCTAAAAAGGGGGAAATGAGAACAGGAGTAAAAGATGGAAGAACTGAAGAACTTACCCCCTGGAGGAATTACCCAAGAACCAGAGGCAGGATGACTAAAACTCAGACTAAAACAAAACAATCACGGTTCAAAGAAGAATTATCCACGGAAGTTATAAAACAAGAGAAGAAAAATGAGCTGGTACATCTTAGGCAGGAGATATGAAACAAATAAAAACATTACAGAGATGAGTGCTGCATAAAAGCCAAGCAAAATAAATGATAGATCATAACTAAAAATTCCATCAGGGAAATAGAGAATCTGCTTCAGGAAATTACTCAAGTTAAAATGGAACAGATCAAAGTTGCAATAACAAAAATAGTGAGAATGAGGGATGTAGACGAAAGAGCAAGGAGAGATCTGGGTTGTACATAGTGTTTCTGAAAAACAAGATTGTGGGGAGAGGGAGAGTCCAGAGAACTCCAGTATGTTCTTCTACTTCAGGCTACATTAACTGGGATGCCCTGAACGAAGAGTGCTACAGGCCATTAGGCTGATGATCAGATTAAAATAGTAGGAAAGAGGATAAAGGTTCAAAATAAAAGAAGAAGAGTTAAAATTAGGTCCTATGGCAAGTGGGCCATGACTTACTGAACACCAAGGATGCGTCAGACCTTGTCTTGCTCTGTGTGTGTGTGTGTGTGTGTGTGTGTGTGTGTGTGTGTGAGACCAACAGGTTGGTAGTGACTTGCCCATGACCAGAACTTGGAGCGAGGTGTATCTGCTTCCAAGTTCATTCTCTTTCTCCTTGAAGATGCTGCCTCCAGTCTTACATCAGCTTGAAGACATCCATCACCTCTGTAAGTGGGAGTACCAGTGACTGCTAAGCTGGGGTACTTTTCAGAAGGGTCACTTATGAAGGGCCTGGGTCTCATGGGCACTAAGCACCTGTGGGATGATGAGCACAGACCATGAAGGCTTTGTCTAGGAATGGTTTCCTACCAAGAAGAAGGAGAACAGCAAGCACACGCTCCCAGCAAAGTCATGCTCCAACGCAAAGGCCATGTGCAAGATAAAACATGAGGCATCCATTAAACCATAGGCTGCTTTCCAGGGCGTTCTAAGAATACAGAACCACAGGACAGTGGGAGAGACCAGAAGTGAGACAAAAAAGAGCCTGGGGAAAGGGGGGAAATAAGTTTACAAAAGGAGGAATACTTTGAAGGCCATCCTGTGTGGAAGAGCAGAGCAGAGCAAACTGCCTGCCTTGGCTTTAAGTTGGCCTGGGGGGGTTGGCCACCTCTGTGCAGACCATCTATTATACCCATAAACACCAAATAAACAGCTGGAACTGTTTAGTGGCTGTGCAAACAATACCCAACAGTGCTTTGAGCCCAGAACTGAGTCCCTTTGTGTTTGCACAAAGTTCTCCTTCTAAGGCACTGCATTACTTAAAACAACAGCAAAAGACCAATTCCTTTTTGGCAGTATCACAATCATGCTTGCCTTGGGTGCCCTGTGCCTGCTTTGCAGAGGCCGCTGACCTGTGATACCCAAGTTCCTTACGCGGGATCCACAGCCCTGAATTCCACTCCCATTCCCAGGCTGGTAATGAGAGCAGTGGAGAGAGCTTTGGAGATCCCTTCAGGGTACAGTGAGTGATGGAGACAGAAACAGGACAGGCAGATGGGGAAGGAGAAAGCCAGTGGGGTGTGAGGGCACAGAAGACATTTTCTTACATACAGATCCCCAAACAGCGCATCAGAGTCAAACAGCAAAGCTGCACCGGGGGAAACAATTGTACTCCAGAGTTGCTTATGAGGCCAAGCTGCCAGCCTTGCAAAAACAACAGAAATACATTCTCAAATACGCACAGAAGCAGGAAATACGGCTTTCACATAAACTTCTAGAAAAATCTACTTAACACTTAATCCACCCAACTGAAAGATGATACAAAATAAAGAATTCACACTGCTAAAGCTGTGGTATAGGACAGATTGGAGATACCGAATCATTCTAAGCATGGAATTAGGTTGGAGAAACTGCTGTAATGATGGTCACAAAACAGAACATAATTTTTATGGCTCTCGAAACAAAAGCTACATGACATTAAATAAGAATTCGATGATAATAGCCTGGAGCAGAAATCTCACCCATAAAGGAGAGAGGTAGGGTAGGAAAGGGAGTAGGGTACTAATATGTCTTAATGTCTTCTTCTTCCACGGTAAATAATCAATACACACATAAGATGACCAGTTGAGATTGGCAGATCCAAACACCTGTCTTTAATTTAAATACTTTGATTTAAGAGTTGAAAAATAAAATTGAAACCAGAGCACATCCCAAGCAAATGATAAAAGAAGGGGCAAAACAAACAAACAAAAACAAACCATAAAACAAGTAACAGATGGTGAATGAAGCATCACAAAAGTATAAATATTTTATATGGAAATCAGTGAAAGAGACACCACCTAAAATATCTGCTATAGCAATAATTGAATACAAAATAAATAAAACCTATAATGGATTCTCCCACACCGGGTTAAAGCATTTATTATTTCAGGGTTCTGTAGCAGAAGCACCTCTAGTGATGGGCAAAACTTAGGCCCAGAAATGGCAACACCAAAAAAGTAAGGAGTTCAATGTAAATGAAGAGTTCAAGAAAATGAAGACAAGCCAAAGGAAAAACAAAAAAGTTGCATAGGATAAGGAAGGCTATTTTTTTTTAATTATTAAGTATGCAATCACAATGAAGATAGGATGGCCTTTAATCAATCTGGGCCAATTATAGAACGTTAAAATGTATGAAATAAGAACTGCAGAATTTCTGCGAATAAAAATCCCCCAGCCTATGGTAGCAGTAAAAAATTTGAAGAATTGCTCTTGGCTGATTACATAATAAGAACTAAGGTTGAGGATATACATAGCATAATTAACAAGATAAAGCACAAGACACAACTCTTCATACTACAAACAAGAAATACACCTTTTCAAAATATTAATTTAATGGACCAAATATTACATCCCAAAGAAAAGTCCAATCAATTTCAAAATGTGGAAATAGTGCCCTCCACGTTCTCAGACTATGGTGGTATTACCAACCCATGGAAAGGACAGAGAGAGGCTAAATAAGGTAGAAACTGCCTGATAAATTTGTTTTAAATTCACATGGTAGCGTGAGTGTGTGAGGATCGGTAGGAAAAGTCCTACTAGAGAAATTAAATCATAGCAGGTATTGATAGATTTGAGAACTAAGTCTACAGTCACTGAAAAGTTAATCAATGCAAGAGATGGGAGGCAAGATCATCAACACGGTGGAACAGAAAAAAGAATCAAGAATCAAAAATTAGACCCACATCTGTGAACATATGTTAAGTCCATGGACAAACACGTATGCATATGAATCATATGTGTATGTTTCAACTCCACAAGGGAAAGACGGGTCAATGATGAGCTAGATTGTGACAACTGGCCCATCACTTCAAGACACAAAAAGCACAATTGAGGCTTCTGATAGAAAAATATTTTTATAAATGTGGGATGGGAAACAGCTTTCTAAGCATGTCAAGAAGACTGGAGGTGATAAAGGGTAAGATCATTGAACTTGACATAAAATTATAAACTTTTGTGTGTCATTGGGATCATTAACAACAAATAAATAAAAATGGAAAAAAAGGATGAGGGGAAAAACAGGGGGCCAATTTATTTCTGTAGAAATCAGGATAGGCTTCATCTTGGTGGCATACAGAGACTAAATGGGGGAACCTGGGACTTCTGGGGCTCTGGCAATAAATATTCTGTCTTTAATCAGTTACTGCTTATTAGCCAAGGACAGTGGCTCGTGCCTGTAATCCTAGCACTCTGGTAGGCTGGGTGGATTGCTTAAGCTCATGAGTTCAAAACCAACCTGAGCAAGAGCAAGACCCCATCTCTCCTAAAAATGAAAACTTGAGGCAAGAGGATTGCTAGAGCCCAAGAGTTTGAGGTTGCTGTGAACTATGATGCCACAGCACTCTACCCAAGGAAACGGTAAAACTCTGTCTTAAAAAAAAATCAATTGCTATTTATTATATGTCTACTTTTCCACTAAACATTAAAAACAGGTCGGGTATAGTGGCTCATGCTTGTAATCCTAACACTCTAAGCAGTCAAGGAAAGAGGATCACTTGAGCTCGGGAGTTCCACACCAGCCAGAGCAAGACCAACCAGTTTCTACTAAAAACAGAAAAATTAGCTCGGTGTTGTCACAAGCACCTCTAGTCTCAGCTACTCAGGAGGCTGAGACAGGAGGATTGCCTGAACCCAGGAATTGGAAGTTGCTATGAGCAAGGCTGACACTGTGGCACTCTAGCCCAGGCAACAGATTAAGACTCTGTCTAAAAAAGAACCATTAAAAGTATTCTATAGTTAAGATTGTACATCATATATTTGTCACACACATCACAAAGGATTAATGTTAATGCACAAAATATTACACCCAATGTGAATACACAAACAACTCTTTAAGACCAGAAGAATATGCTAAGAACTCCCCAGAGGCAAGCTGGAAAAGATTCCAAAGCGCCAATCAACAGATGCAAAGAGGTTTAATTTCTCTACTAATCAAAACAATGCATATGCAAAGAAGGGCTTGTTTTCCACTGACTAGATAGGTAAAGACTAAGAAAATTGGCAAACTCAGTTTATTGGAACATGGGCACCCTTCTGCATAGATGATGATAGTGCTAATCGATCCCAACTTTTCAGGAAGGCAGTTTGGCAATACTTGTCAAAATCTAAAATGAGCATGCCTTTCCCCTTGTAATCTCATTCCCAGGGAACATCCCGATGGAGGTGGTTACATAAGCTAACAAAAAAGAGGTGTGCTGTGGTGGTTCATTGGAACACAATGGAACAATTTACTATAAGATCCAATAGCCACAATAGGGAATTGATTTGTTAAATTAGCAAACATTATGAAAAGGGAATATAATGCAATGATGAAAAATGATGTCATTCTGCAACTCTTATAGTGGAAAGACTTCAGAGTACCCTGCTGAGAGAAAATGAAAGTGGGCAGAAGCCCAGAAGTCCATTTACTGGCATAAAGAAATTTTTAAAAAGTATATTAACCAAAATGTGTGCAATGGTTCCACTTGGGTGGTGCGATTTGGGAGAAATTTGTCTCTTTGTTCTTTTCTCTATGTTTGAAGCATTTGTAACAAAACATGTGCTGCTTAAGAAAAACTTCAAAAATGAAACCAGTTTGAAGATTTTTTAAGCTTAAAGAAATCAGAAAAACAAGTATGATAATAAGTCACACTAAACTGTCAACAGATAAAAAACTTTACTCTGAGTGTATTTTTTTACTTGGGTTTCTGTTAAGTTAACCAGACTGATTTTAACATTTAACTCAAGTGTCCTTGTTTTGAGATTTGGTAGAAGTTTTGGGCTTTGTATGTATACGAGGTTGGACAATTAAGTTCACAAACTCATTCTGGACAACGTGCTATGTACCTCATTGCCGAATATCACTAGGGTTTCCAGATGGATAAGCGGAGTACTACGAAGGTGACCGAGGTGATTGTCAAGAATGAAGTATGTAGCACTTTTTCTAGGATGAATTCTTGACCTTAACTGTCTGACCACATATATAAATATTTATATATCTTCCATATATATGCATCTATATAAAGTCCTTTATTAAATGCTCTTTACTTTAGAGGAGGGAGCATGCTGTTTGCCAATTACTTATAGATCAGGTCCTGTTACGTTTGACTACTTCTGACTGGGGACCTTGTTCCGAGCTCACTTACTGATATGCAAGTACACACACAATCAGAAACTCAACTTCAAATTTATGCCAACTCCAGGAAGAGCTAACATTTATTGGATATTTACAATGTTCTAAAGATGTCACATTCTTTATTTCCTCCTATCCTCACATCTACTCTATGCTGTAGGCATAATTATTTATGAGGAATCTGGGGACTGAACCACTCAAGAGCTTTGACTAGGAGCATGCTTTTTTTAAGTGGCTGAGCTATGATTTAGCCATGCCTTCCTCCAAAGCTCCAATAAACTGTATACAATACCACGAAATAAATCTAGGAAACTAAGTGCAAGACCTTTAAAGAGAAAATTATGAAACTTTATTGGAGGACATAAAATAAAAATGGAATAGAGGGAGAGATACCACATGCCTATGGGTAGGAAGGACCCATATTCTTAAGATGTCAGTTATCCCCATGCTAATCTATAAACACAATACAATTACAATTTTTAAAAATCTCAGTGGGGCTTCAGGTGAACATGATGGGCTGATTCAAAAGTTTGCATGGATAATAACTTTGAAGGACAAGGACCACTTCCCTCCCCCAGTGCCCAGATTTGTGGTACAGTTCTAGTGTTTTATTATTTTTTATTTCAAAATATTAAAGAGGTACAAATGGTTTTGTTACACAGATCCTATAATGATGCAGTTAGAGCTTTTATTGTGCTGTCACCAGAAAAATGTTCACTGTACCGGATAGGTAAGATGTTATCCCCAACCTCCCCCAGACTCCCCCTTCCTTGGTTTCCAGTGACCTTTATATATCTTTGTACATATCTATATTCATTCATTAGCTCCCAGTTATTAGTGAGAACATGTGGTATTTGTTTTGCCATTCCTGAACTGCATCATTTAAGATAATAGTCTCCAGTTACATCCAAGTTTCTGCAGAAGACATTATTTCATCCCTTTTCATGGCTGAGTAGTATTCCATGGTGTGTGTGTATACATCTTTATTCATTCATGAACTGATGAGCATTTAGGTTGATTCCATATCTTTGCAATTATAAAATGTGCTGCAATAAACCTTCAAGTGCAGGTGTCTTTTTGATAAAATAACTTATTTTCCTTTAGGTAAATACCCAGTAGTGGGATTACTGGATTGAATAGTAGGTCTACTTTTATTTCTTTGGGGAATCCTTATACTGTTTTCTCTAGGGCAGTGGTTCTCAACCTTCCTAATGCCATGACCCTTTAATACAGTTCCTGTGGGTCATGACCTACAGGTTGAGAACCACTACTCTAGAGGTTAGATTAATTTGTACTTCCATCAACAGTGTATAATCATTTCTCTATCCCTGCATCCATACCTGGATCTATGATTTTTTGACTTTTACTTGATGGCCATGCTGACAAGGGTGAGGTGATGTGTTATTCTAGTGTTAATTTGACTTCCCTGAAGAATAGTGACATTGAACATTTTTTTTTTTCAATATGATTTTTGGCCATTTGTCTATCTTTGGAAAAAATTCTGTTCGTGTCTTTTGCCCACTTTTTGATGAAGCTGTTTATTTTTCTCTTGCTAATCCGTTTAAGTTCTTTGTAGAAACTGGGTATTACTCCTTTGTCAGATGTATAGCTTTTGAATGTTTTCTTTCTTCCTATAGGTTGTGTATTTCTGTAGGTTGTCTGTTTACTCTGTTGATTATTTCCTTTGCTGTGCAGAAGCTTTTTAATTTAATTTGGCCCTATTTATTTATTTCTGTTGTTGCTATATTTGCTTTTGGACTCTTAGTCATAAATTCTTCGCCTAGGCCTACGTCTGTAAGAGTTTTACCTACATTTTCTTCTAGAATTTTTATGGCTTCATGCCTTATATTTAAGTCTTTAATCCATCTTGAATTAATTGGTGGTAGTGTAGGACAGGGGTTCTCAACCTTCCTAATGCCGCAATGTATTTTTATTGTTAAAAAAATTGTTTTATTGTATGTTTATTGTTTATTGACAGGCTGAGAACCGCTGGTGTAGGACAAGGTGAATAGGTCAATGGAGAAATCAGAAACAAACTTAGATATACACAGGAACTTCCCACATGCAGAGGGGACACTGCAAATAAGAGAAGAAATATAGATAACACAATAAATAACACCTGGAAATTAGGAAAAGTTCACGTCTTATAAGAAAAAACAACTGTATGAAGTAAAACTTTACTGTGAAAACTATAGAAAATAACATTTGAAAGCAAAGCACAAACCATAAAGAAAGAAATTGATAGAATTGCCTAAATAATAATAATAATAAAACTTCTTTGTGCGCCAGATATGGTGGCTAATGCCTGTAGTCCTAGTAGTTTGGGAGACCAATGCAGAGGATTTCTTAGACTCAGGAGTTCAAGACCAGCCTGAGTAAAAGTGAGATCCCATCTCCACCGAAAGTAGAAAAATTAACCAGGCATTGTGGTAGCCACCTGTATTCCCAGCTACTTGGGAGGCTAAGGCAGGAAGACCACTTGAACCCAGGAGTCTGAGGTTGTTGTGAACTAGGCTGATGCCAGGGTGCTCTAACCTGGGGCCACAGAGCAAGACTATGTCTCAAAAAACAAAAAACCCAAACAAACAAACAAAAACCAAACACAAAAACTTCTGTATGATAAAAGATGCCATAACCAAAGTTTTGGGGGGAATTTTTTTAAGGCAAGACACAGACTGGAAGAAGATGTTTCCCCTGCATGTTATCAGTAAAAAATTATTATCCATAGTATGTAAAGAATTCTTAAAAATTATAAGAACCAGCAAACTACTCAATGGAAACATATGTGCAAAGGAAACACACATGGCCAATAACCCAAAGCGACATGCTCAACCTCACCAGCAATCAGAGAAATGCACACTAAAATAATGATATATCGTCTCATATTCTCCCAACAGCAGGTGGAAGTGTAAATTACTGCAAACACTTTGGAGGATGATCTGGCAACATCCTCCAACGTCAAAGATGCATGGACTCAATGATTCCCCAATTAGGAATCAATCACAGAGAAACTTAGACATGTGAGCACAAGGAGACACCAGCAGGCAGGTGCCTCCGCCGTGTGCGCAGGAGAGAAAATTTAACATCCTAAAAAACCACCACTAGGAGCATAGTTATATCAATTGTATAATCCTAAAAGAGAAAACTACAGAGTGGTTAACATGAATTATGTCCACAGGTATCAACACGAGTGAATCTCATAGACACGATGGTGAGAAAAAAAGCTTCTTACAAGAAGACAGATATGCATCAGGACAGAATAATGGCTACAGATGCAGGTTCAAGGCCCAGCACCGCTGCTTTCCAGATGGGTGACCTTGTGCAGGTTATGTTGACCTCTTTGTTCCTCAGATTTTTCATCTGAAAATGTTAACTAGTAACACCTGGGTTGGGATAAGAACTAAACATATTAGAACCACTTAGAAATGGCCCTTGGAGCACAGAAAGCGCTTGGTAAATATCAGCTCTTTGGAAGATGTATAATCTATATTTTACATATGTTAGAAATAGGCTTTCCCTCTGCAGATGCAGGATAAGGAATGTAATTGAGCACAAATTTAAACTGCACTTGACACATTCTGTTTCTTTAAAAAATAAGGATAAATGGGTAGCAAGTTCTTTTATGGTCATGCACATTTTGTATTTTGATATGGGAGGTAAATGCACAAATGCGTACAAGTGATAGGACTGTAGAGAAAATCACATACAACACACACACACACACACACGCTGATGAGCACACGTGAAAACTGGTGCATTCTGAATAAGGTCTGTGGCCCAGTTGCTGATATCATACCAATGTTAATCAGATTCCTGGTTTTGATATTATTTCACAGTTACCTGAAATGTCACCTTTGAGGGACACCAGGTAAAGGTTCCACAGGACCTCTCCGTGCTGTTTTTGCACTTCCTGTGAGTCTATAGTTATTTCAGACTTAAAAGTGATTTCAAAATAAATGAAACTAAGTTACGAATCTGAAGTAAATGAGCAAACTTAAATCTCCTTGGTATTTGAGTATGTGCAATTGTAATTAACATAAAAGCCATTACTCATATATTCCCGTATGCCAGGGAATTTGTATGTATGAACAACTCTGTGAGGCAGGTGCCATTATTAGTACCTTGTTACAGACGATGAAGCTAGTGCACAGAGAGGTTAAGTAACTCACCTAAAATCACACAGCTGGGCGTCACCTGTGGCTCAGTCAGTAGAGCACTGGCCACAAACACCCAGGCTGGCAGGTTCGAATCTGGCCTTGGCCAGCTAAACAACCATGACAACTGCAACAAAAAAATAACCAGGCATTGTGGTAAGAGCCTATAGTCCCAGACTTGGGAGGCTGAAGTAAGAGAATCACTTCAGCCTAAGAGCTAGAGGTCGCTGTGAGCTGTGATGCCAACGCACTCTATAGTGAGACTATCTAAAAAAATAAATAAATAAAATAAAATCACACAACATCTGCCTTAGGGTGCTAGATTCCAACCAGACATCCTAACCCCTGAGTTAAGCCTCTTAACCTCTCACTACACTTTACGATCTCTTTACAGTCTATATCATTTTCTATAATTAACCTTATGTTTAAAATATACCAATTATGCTTAAAATATACCAATTTGTAGAATATAAAATAGGCTCGGCGCCTGTGGCTCAGTGGGCTAAGGTGCCAGCCATGTAAACCTGAGCTGGCGGGTTCAAATCCAGCCTAGGCCCGCCAAACAACAACGATGGCTGCAACCCAAACAAAAATAGCCGGGCGTTGTGGTGGGCACCTGTAGTCCCAGCTACTTGGGAGGCAGAGGCAGAAGACTCGCTTGAGCCCAGGAATTGGAGGTTGCTGTGAGCTGTAATGCCACGACACTCTACCCAG
>CAUYON010189970.1:0-45398 GCA_963573935.1 Arctocebus calabarensis
TTTTTTTTGAGACAGAGCCTCAAGCTGTCACCCTGGATAGAGTGCTGTGTCATCACAGCTCACAGCAACCTCCAATTCCGGGGCTCAAGCGAGTCTCCTGCCTTGCCTCCCAAGTAACTGGGACTGCAGGAGCCCGCCACAACACCTGGCCATTTTTTGGTTGCAGCCGTCATTGTTGTTTGGCAGGCTCGGGCTGGATTTAAACCCGCAAGCTCAGGTGTATGTGGCTGGCACCTTAGCCCGCTGAGCCATAGGTGCCGAGCCACGCTTGGCTATTTTTAGAGACAAGGTCTTACTCTTGCTCAGACTGGTCTCGAACTCATGAGCTCAAGCAATCCACCTGCCTTGGCCTCCCAGAGTGCTGGGATTACAGGCTCAAATAACTTTTTAGGCACTATGAAAAGATTCACAAAGCAAATCTTCACCCAATTTTGGAGCTGGGTTATTGCTCACCTTTTCCCAGAGTGAACTGATGCATCTTGTCTGTTCTCCGGTGGTTTATGACAGTGTTAGTTAAGCCTGTCACTTTTGCAAAGAACAGATATTCAACTCAAATTAGCTTAAGTAAAAGGGAAATTAAATATCTCATATAATTGAGAAATCAGGAGTCAAGGCACAACTTGGTCCAAGAACACAAATAGTGTTGTTGTCAAGGCATTAAAACATTGCCCCATAATACCTACATGCTCCAAGTAATCATCTCTCCCTTGCCTCTGCTTGTCTTTGCTTGGCGACATTCTCAAGCAGGCTTTGTTCCAGTGGGCAGCAACTTACATCCCCTCAGTTTAGCAATTTTGGTGGAAATAGAACTTCCCTCTCCCAACACCTGTACATCAGTCACTGAAAATACCCCAATTGGCTGTGCTTGAGTTAATGCCCATCCCTGAGGCCAGAGGATGAAGTCTTCTCATTGGCCAACCCTGTGTCATGTGCCCACCTGGGTCTAAGACCATACAGGAAAGACTAACCAGGACTACGTGGTGGCAGGGAGGGACTCCTTGATGGGATTAAGGGATAAGGTGGCAGTGGGGTACTTCAAGCTATGCAAGAAGTTTGCATAGTTATAAGCTTCATGTATAAGGGCTGCCATCCATCTGATGATACCCCTAATTTTCAGTCTTAGAGCTCTTCACCTTCCCTTAGCAGTGTCCCTAGCATAGATTGTAACGCGCTACACTTTCGAGATGGGTACTGCTTAGTGTGATTTATGACGGTGAACAAGCCCGTCTTCATATAACTGCAGGGTTCTCAGGATGACTTGACTCCCGCTATTAACAGCCACTTATATTTGTATAGCTTTCATGGTTCACAAAGCACTCCCACATAAAAATCATCTCATTCTATCTACACTACAGATTATAAAAAGTACCTAGGGAAGCCATTATGGTTCCCATTTTATAGATGAGGAAATTGGGTTTCAGAAAAGTTAGTGGCTTGTCCAGGGTAACATGACTAATCAACCCCACTGGGAACTTAGGTCTTTCAGCTTTGAGATGTGCACAAGAGAAGTGGATGGTTTGATGTGAGCTTACAGAATGTTTCTGAGGTCACGTAATGATTTAAACCCTGAGTTAGGATTAGAGTTAGAAGTCATGATTTTCTTTCCAGGATTTCACCACTAAAAAGTTGGCCCCCTGAGGAAATTCCTGTCTTAAAACTTGTCCAGAATCAATGCCAAAAATTTCTGTATCAAAATGCATTTGGTGGGGACTGTCCAGGCTGATTCGTCTCCAGCACACACTGTGCCCCTGGAATGCTACATATGCTCCCTGGATTTTCAAGCTCCTTTTAAAAAGAGCCAATCCAAGAGATTTGTGCTTATGAATTACTGTGCTTATAATGAAAAAAAAGAATTACAATACATGCTTGAAATGCTCGCACGTTAGATGAGCATGCAGCCTCCAGATTGCTAAGACGGCATCTAACTGTCCCTCCTGTTAATAATCCCATTATAATTCTTGCTAAAGGTAAGTCAACTTCTTTTGGGGGGGAGGATGGGTGGAGGAGAGGGTGCAACCTGTTTCTGGAATTACTACTCAGGAACAGAATCAGAAGGCGTAGTCAGAATATTGTAACTTGTTACAGTTGCTAATTGGGCTCTCTTCTGACAAGCACCTTATTGCTTTACATGGGAGGGAGAAAAATAAAACAAGCAGCCCAGACAATTAGGGACTAAACAAAATTAAACAAGTCTTTATGGCCATAGGTATCAGCGTATGGTGCTTCGCCTTGCATTGTTAGCGACTCATGTATTATGAAGCACTTAGGGACGCTGGCTAATGGAGTCTCTCTCCCTCCTGGAGGGAGGCTTGAACATTAGACTGTGACTCAGGTGCAGAGACTCTGCTGTATTAGTGCGGGCAGAATGATGCTTTCTTCCTCACAGGGGTGTAGTGAGGCTTAATTAATTGTTGGGGAAGCACTTTGAGATTCTGGGATGAAAGGCACTATATAATGATAATAATTTGCACCGACAAGGTACATTTCTTCCGTGGAATTCCAAGCACTTTACAAACATTAATTAATCCTCATCACACCCTGGCAAGGCAGGTAAGTTTTCCCAGGATACACTAAACAGATCTACCATGTTATGAGTGGGAGGGAGGCGACTGCTCTGAACCTACTTTATTATTTATTCTTGGTCGGAACTTCCAGAAAGGCTGATGTGGACCCTGCTTCCCATTAGTCCAAACGATCTGCCATTCGCTTTTGATTACCGGCAAATATCGTATTCTGCTGGAGTGCTAATCATTCTGCTTGGGGGACACGTGTCCCAAGCAAAGCGAGTCATAAACAGCTGTCATTCCAATGGATATTAATGCCTATTGTCTCCCATTCTGGAGCTCTGTGCCTGCCCCATGCGAGGAGAATGGCGGGGAAGCGGGTGACATCTGTTTCAAAGACAGTGTGTAGCCACACTGGAGAGAACGCACCTGGCTTCCACTCTCACACCCGTGGAACCAGCGGCTTGCTGGCCCTTCTTTGTCACTAGCAGATTTTAAATTTCACATTCTGGATATTCATCTCCATGCAGTGTGGGGGAGTAGAATGCAGGGGGTGGGTGGGGAGGGTGTTCTGGGCTGCATACAAACAGGGCAACCAGTATTTCCAGCATCAAGGGTCTGTCATAAATCAGCAGTGCAGAAGAAGCTCCAGTGTCAGGGCCCAAACAGCTCCCCTAAACTCTAACCACTCCACAGCTGAAATAAACCTAATGGGGAAAAAACGATCTCCAGCTAGACAAATGATTTCAACATGCTGAGTGGTTGACTTGTCAGTCTTGAGTGGCTTTCCGATTATACCTCTGTTCGTGTATCCCGGCTTTAATTCTGCAGACACTCATTGACTGTAGCTTTCCAGATGGAAAAGAAGAAGAAACAGAGCAAAGAAACTTGCTTGCTGTCATTGCTCACAGGCACCACACTTCAAGAAGGTTGTCTCTCAGCCAGCCTCTTGGGCTGCAAGAGTGTGGGGCCAGTGAATCAACCTGTCTCCTGGGGTGATGTAAGTGACATCCCAACAAGGGTTGGGAGTGTTCTTTCCCAGCTGCCCTCCGATCACTGGGTATGTAAGTGCCTCCTTGGCCTGGCATGTGATTTTAAGCAAAGGCAATCACTGACACCAATCCAGCATCCTCTTTGAGGGAGACACTCTAGCTTTCTAGCCTCAGTTTCCTCCTTGGTAGGAAGAAAGGGGTTGGAACATATCATTTTCTAAGGTCCCTTTTGGCTCTAATGTTCTATGATGAACTGACTTGATGAAAATTCCCCCACTTGCTCTTCTACGCAGAGCCCCCAGCCAGCATGGCCTGAAAGGGAGCCGAGTGTGCATAGGTCCTGATACCCTCACCTGTGAGATGGCCAAAGCATCTGAGAAGTTCTCTTCCACTCCGTTATTTACTCTGAGAAGCTCTACAAATATTCTCATTTTCTCTGTGTGCCATGATATGTCAGAAGTTGGGCAGAGCTACTCTACTGATTGGTCTGTAGGTGAATAAGCTGAAGCAAGGAACACTTGGGTGACTTGCCCATCACCCCTGAGCTGGTAGTCACAGCTGTGGGGCTGACTGATTCCAAAGACTGTGCTCTTAACCCTACATTAGGCTTCCCAAGCTAGGCTGCTCATTAAATCTATCGGAGGAGCTTTGGAAATTACCCATACCTGGCTCCAGAGGTTCTGATGTCACTAATCAGAGGTGGGATGTAGATGTTCATATTTCGTTTAGGTTCCTCGAGTGATTCTAATCTGCAGTTAGTGCTGACAAGCCCTTGAGGAAGGGGGCTGGGGCAGGTGATTCAGTGATGCTCTAGGGAGGAAGTCAGCTCCAATGCCCCTAATCTGACATGTCTTCTCTCAGAGAAGGCAAGAAGAGTGGCCCAGAGCTGGGCCTCATGTGGAAAGAGCTGCCTCCCACAGCTCTGCTGTTAGAGCCTGACCCAGACCCCCACCACTGCTGCGGGGTAGTGCAGGCCAACTCTGCCTCCTGGTGTGGAGTTCCACCATCCTCATCCACCAGGGGTGTGAATAATCACAACCCTTTCTGAGGTTTTCTGCTTATTCTGCTTTCTGTTGCTTAGAATACTGGAAACTGGGTAACTTATAAAGAAAGGGAACTTATTTCTTACAGTTATGGAGGCTGAGAAGTTCAAGATTATGGATCTGCATCTTGTGAAGGATGTTTGGCTGGTGTGACTCTGCAGGGTCCCAGGTGGTACAGGGCACCACGTGGCGAGAAAGCTGAGTATGCTCATGTGCTAGCTCAGGTCTCTCTTCCTCTTCTTGGAAAGCTACCAGTCCCACTCCCGTGATAACCCATCAGTCCATTAATCCATGCATGGACCCATACCTTCATGAGGGCACAGTCTCTTGAAGCCTCTTCCTGTCAATATTGCCACATTAAGAACTAAATTTCAACATGAGTTTTGGGAGGAGACAAACATTGAAACCACAGCAGTAGGTTTTGTTGTCACCATTGTAGAGAAACCACAGCAGTAGGTTTTGTTGTCACCATTGTAGAGAAGGAGTGACAGGTCTGTGTGGTGGAGGCCTTGAATCACTGGCTCCGACTGTAGTGCTCCTGTTTCTGAAATTCAGCACAGTGCGTTAGAAAGTGCATGGGACTGAGGATCTCCCAGTTAGTATTTGTATGACCTTGGATAAGGCCCTTGAGGTTATAGTAGAGATAATATGAAGTGCTGTGCAGGCAAGTGTCTGCCAGACGGCCTGACAATAACAAGTGCTCAATAAATGTGCTAGGCATGCTGGGGCAGGATTGAGGAGGTAAAAATGAGCAGGAATCATCCCGAGTCTTGGCCATTAGAAAGTTGGTTGTTTTAGGGGCAGGAAAGTATAGTTTAAGCTCACAGACTCTGGTACCACACCACTTGGGTTTGAAGGATTCCTTTTCCTCTTCCTTGCTGTACCCTTTAGCCATATTACTTACCCTCTCAGTACTTCAGTTTGCTCATGTGCAAAATGGGCATAATGGCAGCGTAGACTTGAAAGGGTTATTGTGAAGACTAAATAATTGAATGCATGCAAATAGTTTGGACAGTGCCTGGGACACAGATGGCTGGCCATACATGTTAGTTGTCAGTACTATGATATAAACATGTAAATAATAGATCTAAGTAATGGTCAACAAAAACAATGAGAGAAATGACAATAAGCAAAAATGAAACTCTTCAAGGAAAAAATAGATTTCTCAGATATATCTTAAAAAATAAAGGGCTGGGTGTGGTGGCTCACACCTGGATTCTAGCACTCTGGGAGGCCAAGGCAGGTGGATCCCTTGAGGTTAGCAGTTTGAGACCAGCTTAAGTAAGAGCAAGACCCCATCTCTACTAAAAATAGAAAAAACTATCTGGGCATCATGGTAGGTGCCCATAGTCCCAGCCACTTGGGAGGCTGAGGCAAGAGGATCACCTGAGCCCAAAAGACTGAGGTTGCTATGAGTTATGATGATGCCACAGCACTCTACCCAAGGTGATAGAATGAGACCCTGTCTCAATAATAAAAAAAAAAAGATAAAGAATGAATTTGCTGCTACATCTGGAAACATGTACAAGCTGAGGCAAATGATCTCATTGTCAGTTATCATGAAACAGAGCTGTAAGTTTATCACGAAACAGATGGTGGTGCCAGATATTTCCTCAAAAAAAATTATGTTCTTTCTTTCCCTGCAGTGTGGTTCTCTCTGGGTGTGCAGCTTCAAGGTCAAGGCTTTGGAACTTTCCAGATTCCATCTGGAGAAAGTCTTTAGTTTAGAAGCATTGTGTTAGTTTCCCATTGCTACTCTAGAGACTGAGCACAAAGTTCATGGTTTTACACATGGTGTAATGACACAAATTTATTCTGTTACAGTTCTGGAGGTCAAAAGTCTAAAATAAGAGCTTGTTGTGGTTGCATCTGGAGGGTTCAGGGGAGAGTCTGTTTCCTTGCCTTCGCCAGCTTCTGAAGTCTGCCGGCTGTCTGTGGCTTGTGGTTCCTTCCTACATCTCCAAAGCCAGCAGTGTATCTCCTTTTCTCTTTTCTGACCTCTGCCTCCATCTTATAAACACCACTGTGATAACACTGCACCCTTACAGATAATCTAGGATAATCTCTTTATTCACAGTTTCTTAACTTTATCACATCCACAACATTCCTTTCATCATTCCTTTTAACATTCATAGAATCTGAGGTTTAGGATGAGGATTTTTTGTTTGTTTGTTTTTGAGACAGAGGCCCTGGCTAGAGAGTCGTGGGTGTCAGCCTAGCTCACAGTAACTTCCAATTCTTGGGCTAAAGCAATCCTCCTGCCTCAGTTTCCCGAGTAGTGGGAACAACAGGCATTTATTTTTAGTAGAGAAAGGTCTTGCTCTTGCACTTGCTCAAGCTGGTCTCAAAGCCTGAGCTCAAGGTATCCTCTGGTCACTGCCTCCCAGAGTGCTAGGATTATAGGCAGGAGTCACCATGCCCAGACGAGGAGGAGGACATCTTTAAGGGGTCACTATTCAGCTTATCACAAGCATCTATAAATTAAGCATATTTTTTTCTTCCTAATCTGGATGGCCTTGTTTAAAATAACTAGCACACATTATCATGAAAATTCTACATCCACCATAGATTAGGAGGAGAAAAATATGCCAGCGGTGAGGGGGAGTGACAACTATGTCTGATCACTTATCCACATAATCATTGCCGTGGGAATTATGGTGGGGGCAGTAAGTAAGGGAAGGCTTTTTGCTGGAACTAAAACCTTAAAAATAATCTTGAGAAAGGAGAAGGTCCAAAATATATTTTATTTACTCATCAAAGCACTTTTATAGAACTTGATGTATGCTAGGCATGATTCTGAGCAGTTCATACATATTCATTCAATCCTGCTTACCAGCACCATGAAGTGCATTCTGCTAGCATTAGCCCCATTGCACATACGAGGAAACTGAGACACAGCCAAGGTTATGGTATATTCCCACAAGTGTACAGCTAGAAGAGGCAGGAGCTCCTGAGGCGGTCTTAGACCATCTAAGACAGCCTTGGTTCCAGGTCACCCAGGGCACTCTCCATCAGGACGTCAGGCATCCTTGAATCCACAATTTCCACAGTGTCCTGTTAGAAAGGCTTTCTTAGACGATGCAGTGTGAACAAGAGGAGAAGCCATTTTTATCTAATAGTAGTCTTTATCTTGTCCTTGGAAAGAACAAGGGCCCTAGGTAAGAAAAGAAGAGGTACTTTTAGAATCCAAGAGCTGGAACAGACTTTGATGATCATCCTAATCATCAAGGTTTCCCAAACTTCTAACCCTAGGGGAAAAATAAAGTAGCTGAGTTGGCTTGGGGTTCCCAGGGCTTTGCCTGAATCTCCTGCCTCAAGCAAGAAAGTTTCTTTCAAGTTTCAAGTTGTAGCTTAAACATTCATGAAGCATTTGTATTCTAAACCCATAATGTCTCTGGTAATGAACTATTTTTCCAAACAATAAATCTTTGAATAAAAATTATGAGAACATTCTGCAATGTGTATCTGGGGATTTTAGTGGTGAACAGACCCACTTCTGAGCTGAACACAGGATTCTAGCCCCATTTACTCCTGAGTCTAAGCTCCAAACTCATCAAATGGTGGTTTAGACCTGGCTTACATGCAATCCTTTGAGAAGCAGGCAGAAACTGACTATAGTCAATGAAATGCATTAGACAGACCAGAGCACTTTTAGTCTCTATCATTCCACCTTGGTGAGAAGTCCTGACCATTTAGTAAAAGTGCCTCTGTCTCAGTAGCCAACTATCAATGAACCTATTTAAAACACTCATGGGGAAAAGCAAGTCTCGTCCTCAATAGGCTGCCCACATGGAAGGGTCCTATTGTCAACCTCTGGCTATTAAAGGCTAAGGACTTACTCTTGCTTCTGGCATTGCCTCGTGTCAGATCATCCAAGCTGACATGAAGGAGGCAGAGATGGGAACAGGGGGTTGAAGCCAAGAGCAGAGAAGAGTGGTGCTGAATCCCCCTAAGGACTTGCAGAGTTTTTAACTTGTATGAGAAGCAAATAGCATCTTATTACAGCAGAACCTCCATAGCGGACCATTTCCTCCTTAAGTTGATTTTCACAGCCAGGACATGCATCACATGCACCTGTCTATACAGTAGGCCTAGTTCCTTATGACTGCCTCCATATATTGACTAGTTTGTTACAGTCCCTTGGGTGATCAACTCACAGAGGTTCTATTGTGTTTGGCAAGGGAGAGCTATCTATACCTTTCGGTTTAAGTTCAATGGGTTTTTCCAAGTAGAAATCATAAAGTCTAGAATTAGGGCAGAAAAAAATACAAGTATGCCAATAAAGGCAAGAGTCTGTTTTAGTTCTCTGGTTGGCTCACAGGGCAGATGGTAAATCTCTCCTAGTCACTGGTCACCCTCAGGCCTCAGATTACCAATGCTAGGAGGTGTGGTTCCAAACAGATGAGAGATCAGTTGCTTGGAATTCCAGCAGCCTAGGATCATTCAGTGGAGCGCCTGTATGCCCACCCTAGTCAAAGGTTCACAAGACTTTCCATCAAGACTTGGTTTAAGCTGAGAGCAGGCTGAGAATGTGTTTCTGTCTAGGAATGTAGCCCAATCCACGTGGGGCAGGAAGCAGGACATACCGGTTTATTTTTAATCTTTGGTTCTGGTGGGACTTGAGGACAAACCACAAATGTTCAAAGAGGCATAAACTATGAGAATTTATCTCAACCTCAATTTTAAAAAACATGTCTTTGTCTTTTTTTCTTTAAAGAACCAGGTGGCTTTAGCACAGCCCTAAAGATCAGGATGAGGAAATGTCATTTTGCCATTCTACATGTTGTTCAGAACCTCCTTTTAGAGCTACTCTTAGAAATATGGTTCTAATTGGAATGAAATCAGAGGAGGAAGTGCATAGGATGGGAAAATCCAGGAGCTGCACCAGGGGGCTCGTGGTGTTAAGACTCAACCCCCTGGGAGCTCCAGGCAGATCATTTCAGTTTGGGCTCTAAGAGGGGATTCTCAAACAGCACAAGGGAGTATTTGAAACCCTCTTTTGAAGGTTGAGCTTTTGCAAAAGACACAGTAATGGAAGAATCCACATAAGGGAAGGCACACAGCTGACTAGGTGTCCCTGTGGGTAGTGGATACCTCCGTTGGCAGAAACAGAACCTCAGCATGGAGGGGCAACTTTTTCTTCCCGCTGCTCCTGCAAGAGATCTGCCATAGACTTGAAATCAAATGCATCCCTGGCACTTTGAAGTCTCCTCCCGGTTGGGGTTTTGGTGGAGGGATAATGAGTGGATGAAAGGCCCTTTTAGCTGGGGCTGCGAACAGCTAGTTCCGATGAATGGCTGTTAGCAACACAGGGCAGCCTGTCAGCCTGTTCAGAAAGAGCAGGAAACGATTAGCGAGGGGAAGGGAGCAGAAGGGAAGCAAGACTGGAGCCGGGGCAGGAAGGACCGTCCTCAGAATGGGGAAGCACCGACCTTCTGGGTTTGCCTCTTCTCATGCCTTTGAGTGGACTGAGGATAATAAAGGCTGTGAGCTTGGAGAACAAGGCAGATTCTGGCGAGATCTCCCTCTTGCCTGAACCCTTTTCTCCTCCTGTATTTATGGATCAAGGGCTGTAGTCTCCCCATTTGGGGCCACACAGCAATCTCTCAACCGTAGGCTCCTGGACTCCCCACTGTGTGCCTTGGAGAAACTCTCCCTCTCTCTTTCCTGTTTTCTTGCTGCTCGGGTTTTCAGTATCCCTGAAATCTATCCATTCTCAAACCGTTACTTGGAGTTTTTGAAATAAGGCTGCAGTGGTAGGCCTCGGTTGGGCTGAGGTTCAGGTGGTGAAGGCTGCAGTTTAGATGCAGCTCGTGTGCAGATGTGTTTCTAGTTCAGGGGCCAGCACCCTAAGAGGTACTTGAGTCTGTGTCCTATGGGAGATCCCCAGGCCTTATGAATCTATACACAGCCATGGGCCACAGGATTTAACCACTCAGGTGTCTCTGGCCCATGTTCCCTCACTTGTATGATGGAGGACGTCAGCACTGAGCAAGTGTCTCTCTCGCTCTCACCCACAGTGACCGTCCACCTGATGAAACCAGCTCTTTAGGAGTTACTTAGCACCAACCTGGGCTGCAGTGGCCCTGGGGCGGCTGCTGTCAGTGCAGATAAAGCTGCCTTCTGTGTCCCTCCCACCCCCTGAGGTTCCAAGCTCTGCTGGGTTCTCTTCAGGGCTCCCTGGCCAAAAGCAATTCCATGTTCTATGCAGAAGCACCAGGAAGCCCTCCCTGTTCTGCACTCTGGGCTGTGATTTTTCACCCAAAGCAGTTCCAAAGCAGCTGCGTGTGTCCTCAGAATCACTAATGACTGTGTCCTTTCTCTGCATGGCCCTCTCTGGGGCTGACTGAGGAGTCCAAGTCTGGCATGAGTATTTGGCTGTCCTCCCCATCTCAGAGTCTTCCTCCTGCCCCATGCCAGGCTTCTGCAGCCAAAATTTCTCGTTAATCTCTCTCTATTCACTCTAGTGGGCTTCTCCATGGCCAGCCCGATAGTAATGTTCAGACAAAGTAAATGATAAAGGCCAGCCCCATGGTCATATCCAGACAAACCAAATGATAAAAGCAATGGTAACTGAGCCAGATACTATTCTCATCCTTCACACTGTTCTGACCAGTTCATCTGAATGTCACCCAAGTCAGAGTCTCCCCAGAGTTTCCATGAGATAGGTACTGCTATTATCACCTACATGTTATGAAAGGACGCTGAGATTTGCCACAGGGCACAGGCCTGGCCATAGAGCTCTCTTCACATCCAGGTGGTCTGGATCCAGATGCCAGTCTCTTAATCCTCCTTGGGCCAAATCTGTCATGTGGGCCAGGGAGGAAGAACATTTTAGAAAAGCTAAAGATGGAAAGAAGACAAGAAGAAAAATGGAGGGAAAAAAAGAAAAATTGCCAGATGCCCTATTATGGCTGAATCGTCCCTCCCCTCACCGCCCGTGATATTTATGTTGAAACACTAACTGCCAGCACCTTGGAATGTGGCTGTATTTGGAGACAAAGTCTTTCAACAGGCAAATGACGCAAAATGGGGCCATTAGAGAAGGCCCTAATCCAGTCTGAATGGTGTCTTTATAAGAAGAGATTAGAACACAGACCAGAGGATGACAAGATGGCCAGAAGGTGGCTGTCTGCAAGCCGAGGAGAGAGGCCTCAGAAGAAACCACCCCTGCCAACACCTTGACTTTGAATTTCCAGCCTCCAGAACTGTGAGAAAGTAAACGCCTGTTGTTTAAGCCACCCTGTGGTATTTTATTGTGGCAGCACTGGCAGAGAAGTACATGCCCCTGGCTGCCAGGATTTTCATGTGAAATCACTCCAGCACATTCTGTTCTGTGGAACTCAAAGGATGCCCAGAGAATCTGTCCTGCTCATTTCACAAAACAGAAAACTGAGGCCCAGAGAGGTGAGGAAATTACCCAGGAGGAAAATACACGTCTTTCAAGAGGATAAAGGAAGACAAATGAAAAGACCTTCTAAAAGATGGTACAAATCTTTGTTTTGCTTTGTAAGTGGAAAACTAAGAACCAGAGGGATGAAATAACTTGCTGAAGATTAAAATATGTGTAAGTCAATGAGGATAAGGAAAGGGAACCAAAAACTAAAAATAGCTAGGAAGAACTTCTAAAATGAAGATTGCTCCATTTTGCATTATAAATTAAAAAAACTAACTTTCTATTAGGTAGGAGCAATGTATTAAGTGAGTTCCTCATACTGCTGTGGAGTAGGGGTGCAAAGGGGAAATTTGTTAATGTGATTTCTTTGAGCATCATGTAAAATAAAGACATTTTCTAGCAAGAATCTACTGGAATGTAGGACCAGTTGCTCTCACATTTCATTCATTTTTGTTTGTTAGTTTGGGGACATGATCTCTCTCTGTTGTCCTGGCTGGAGTTTGGTGGTGTCATCATAGTTCAATGTAACCTCAAACTACTGTGCTCAAGGGATTCTCCTGCTTCAGCCTCCTGGGACGACAGGTGCATGTTACCATTATGCCTGGCTCATTTTTCTATTTTTTTGTAGAGATGGGGTCTTGCTATGTTGCTTAGGTTGGTATTCTGGCTTCAAGGAGGTCTCCGGAAGTGCTAGGATTACAGGTGTGAGCCACTGTGTCTGGCCATATTTGATTAATTATGAAGGACATTTATTGGGCATTTCACACGGGCTCCGAGCTGTGCTTGCAGAGCTCACCATTTTGACCATGCACTCATAAATCCAGGGCGGTGTGAGAGACAGGATGACGGAGGTGTGATTGCAAGATCCCCCTTTGCTGGGGCATCGGGCTGGATCGATGAGTAGGAAGCAATAAGCATTGCAAACATCAGGCTTGTGTTTAAACATGAATCACCGCAAAAGGCTGAGGTTAATGTGAGCACTTTCACTTCCCTAATAGAAAATCGAGCCAACCTGCGCCTCTGCCCACAGACTCAGCGATACCCGTGTGGTTTCCGTGTGGTTGGAGGCATTAGTTAGGATCTTGTCGTATCTGTTAGGCAGGGCAAAGCCCACTTAGCAAATTAAAATAGCTTTTATTCCCCCAGCTAATTGTTTTCTAATTGTTTAAGTAAAAGGTTTTAGTTGTGATTAGAGGCTTTTAGTCAATTAAACCTGTTCATGTTTTACAAGTTGAATATGTAGAGCCTAGAGAGGAGGAATGGTTTTGGTAAGGTTTGATACGACAAGGACTGTGAAGTATGACGCCGATGGTGAGGAGGCCTGAGAGATTATCTGGTTTGACCGTCTTATCTTACCTAGAGAGGCTGTGCCGTGTGACAGTGGGAGAAGCGAGGCCAAATCTGCCCAGGTCGGCTCTCCCAGGCTAAGTGCACATTTTAAGGAAGTCCATCCACGGTCAGTATAGAAGGTTTTAATTAAATAGTTAACTGGCAAAACAGCTCATGCACAGAATAAACAGGGCATGCAGAAACGATAATTAATGTGTTCCACATGTTTCTCACTTTAATGTGAGCTGGTCAGTGCCTGATATTTAACTGGGCAGTTGTTAGAGGAAAAGTTAGCACACAGTTTTGAGAATTTGAGCTAAGTGACTGACATAAAGCTACACACGAGCGTGCACACACTATAGAAGACAAAATTGATATATTTTACTACATTTTTTTTTTTTTACAACAAATGTACGGAAAGACAATGAATGTTGATATGATGCAGAATTTCTCAAAGTGTGTTCCTTGGAACGCCACATAACTTTGTGCAATGATAATTGATCAGATGTGGAGGGAAATGATTCCTTGGTCAAGTGAAGTTAGAAAATACCAGGTTAAGCAGCTTAAGCAGATTTTTTCCCCTTTGTTTTCCTCCTGGGCTTTGCTTGTTAGCTCATCCTTCACCTCCAAGCCTTGGCTCTGCTCTGCTTTCCTGTCCTCCGTTTTTTCCTTCCTTTCTTCCCCCCTCCTTTTTCACCTTCTTCCCTTCTTTGAAATTCTTTTCTTTCTTATGCTCTTTTTGACTTCAGGCCGTTCAGAGACTGGCATTGTGGATCACCTGGAGTGGGAGGAGAGAGACTTTTAGTTTTGTCTTTCTCACTTAAAAAAATTATGGGAATTCCAAGTGCTAGAGAAGTCACAGAAGAATAGGAATTCCCTGACAATGTGGCCAGAGTGTAGATTGGTGAAGTCTATTTGGGAAAGCCATTTGGCAATGTCTGGGAAAGCTGAAGTTGATCATAGAAATTCTTTTCTTGGAACTAGCATTGCAAGCAATGTACTTAAAAGGCCACTGGTCAACCACCATCCCAGCGCCCTCTGTCTGCATCACTCCCAGGTGGAAGGTGGAACCACACGTGGCAGCTCAATCTTTATGAGACCTTGGTCTTTGCAGCCCCCTGTGTCCCCTCCTGGTAGCCCCATTAGACACATGGATTCAGGCCAGTATCTTCCTAAATGCAATAGTAAGTGCATGATTTTTTTTTTTTAGTGTAAAGTATGTACTTTTCTATAAGAATTGAGGTTCCAACAAATGACAACATTCTTTCATTTACTGATCTATTTAGCCACACTATGTGCACACTGTGCTTGCCATCAGCAATGCTGAGTAAAGAAGACAACCTCCTCCAGTGAGGAGAGCACTATTACATGATGGTAGACAATACACCACTTAATAATGAAAATTAATACTTGCTGAGTGCATACTATATACAAAAACATTATTCTAAACTCTTTTCATATAGAAATTCATTCAATGTTCACAGCAGCCCCATGAGGTAGGTACTATTATTAATATTGGTCCCATTTTCTACTTGATGCACAAAGAAGTTACAAGCTTGCATGGCTTGTAAGTGGGCAGTCAGGGCTTGAAACCAGATGGGCCAGCTCCAGAGCCTGCTCTCTCTGCCTTGCGTCTGGACCACCTCCCTCCAGAGTGATGTCTGCTCTGAGTCTAACAGAAGGCTTTGGGAACACAGAGGACAAAACAACCAGCTTGTGTGGGAGCGACAGGGAAGGTTTCGAAGAGGCAGTCACATTTGCTGAGCATCTTGAAGGAGTTGGCGTTTACTGTACTGATGGAGAGGATCCGGGGAGAGCCCTCGTGGACAGCCCCAGCATCGGGATAGCGTTCAGCACGGGAGAGCCTCTCTTGGGCCCTCCAGACACAGGGGAAGGCTGTTGTGAGTCACAGGATTCTGGACTGCTGCACCTGGGGCGACTCACTGCTCTACCCGAGAAGTCTCGGCCTTTTCCTCCCAGGCAGACGTCATCTCAGTTCCATCCTTGTTTCCTTTGTGAACGTCTAGCCTGGTCATCCTCTTCCCTTCTCTTCCTCTAGTTTTCACCCTAAGCCCCCTGTGCCATCAGGCTGAGATGGTTCCCAGGGCTATTTTAAAACTGGAGGGCCATGCAGCCTGTCCTAGAAAACAAAGGGGCACCTCCTGTTTACATGCAGTCTGGGCCACAGGAACCTATTATTGAGTCAATCCTCATGGAGTACAGACATCCTCCAGTGGTGAATCCTATGAAAACATTGTGTCTCAAACTCTTCTGTCCCCTGGATGGATTTGTGAAGGGACCCATGGTAGACACAAACCTTCCCCTTCCTTACACAAGCACTTTTGTTATTAACAGCCTGCAGAAATAAGCTTCCCTGTCTTGAAATATGGAATGACTGAGAACATGGCCCCAAGATTTATTGCTCCACACGGCATGCAGATATAATTTTTACTTGGCTGCTGTGATGACAAGATTCAGGGGCATTAGGCAAGTAAGTCTGAATTACTCAGCTGAAACACGGTATGTCCCTGGACATTCAGCCTCTCCGAGGGGACACCTGATTAGCGGTGGCCCCTCTGGGAGCAGGGAGATGGGTTTGCAGTGTAATTTCATTTGGCAGACTTGGAAAGGTGGGTCCAAGTTGGCTAAGTCTCCCTCTTGAGATTTTTGGAAGAAGGTGTAAAAAAAAGAAACTGAACACAGACCTGCCGCTCAATGTCAGTCACTCTGATTTTAGATAAGAACTCTTTCCTCTTTCATTGTCTCCCTCACTTAACCTCTGCCTTGTTTCTTTTTCACCCCCTCTGGGAGTCGGGGAAGGGGAGAGTGAGAAGAGTGTGTGTATTCACACAATAAATGCCCACTTGCGCTTATCAGGTCTCCCTGCTCTAGGCACTCTCCCCCAGCCTCCCTGGAAGAAACAGCTGCAAAGACCAAACCCTTTAGCTATTTGGTCTCCTGAATCCGTTTTGACTTGGCCCCCACTCTCACCGCTGTCATTTGAAATGTGTCTATTTAAGAAGGAAAGGAGAAAAGAGCACAAATAAGAGGGGGAAAATATGCCAGAGATGTCATATCCTGCTAGGCAAGAAGAAGAAATATCCGGCTTTGCAAAGACTGGAGAGTCTGTGAGTGTGTATTGTTGGTTTTTGTTTTTCCTTTTGTGTCTTGGTCTTTTCCTGTGTTTAAGCCCTCACATGGCCACATTTATTAGCATGATGATAAGGATGACTTAAACGGAGTTTTTTCAGGATGCAGGAGGGAGGGGACTTGGGAAATGAATGGACTGAGCCCATCCCATGCTCATCACAGGATGATGCTTTGAAGGGCGTCCTTAGGCTCTGGGTCCCTGGTTGGTTGGGTGAGGGAGGCTGCTGGAGGAAGTTGCCTGACCCGAGACAAAGGCAACAGACATATCCAGCCCAGGAAGGATGTCCTTGACCTGGCCTTCAAACCCTGGAGCCTGGGATGGGCTGCTGAAGGCTGGCCAGTGGTGGTCACAGAGTGCCAGCTGCATCCACTAAGATTGGCCCCCCAGGGGATTCTAAGGAGGGGCTGTATGGGGAGTTTGCAAGTAGGAATTGCTTTCTGGTTGTTTCTGGTGCCTGTAGGTCTTCTAATCCAGTATTTCTGAATCCTGTATGTTGTGATCAGTAGGTCTGGGGCTGCAAAAGCCTGTGTATATCTGAGGTTCTGTATTTCTAACTAGCTCCTGGGATATATTTGCTGCTGCTGCTGTGGTCACATTTTGGATAGCAAATACGCTTGGCATATAGGTTGAGGTACAGATGTGAGAGACTGGGGCTGTCCAGAGGCATAGGAGGGGGCATTTGGCTGTCATGCCCTCCTGCATTTAGCACATTGGGCATTTTGGTACCATACCATATAAGAGATTTTTCCCCAAAAGGAACTGGGCATGTCATGGTGTTTCTCAGAGTGTCATGTGTTCCTGGATTGGCTGTAAAAGAGTCACTTTGGGAACTTGTTAGAAATGTAGCTTCTTAGTTGGGTCTTTTCCTGGTTTTAATATCAGAATGAAGTTTCCTTCATAGAACGTGCTAGGGAAGATGCCTTCCTCCTCATTTTTTTGGAATAATTTCTGCAGCATGGGAATAAGCTCTTCTTTGAAGGTTTCATAGAATTCTGGTGTGAAGCAATCTGGACCAGGGAATTTTTTTGTTGAGGGATTTTTTATTGTTTCTTTGATCAGTGCTGGACATTGGTCTGTTCAGGAGATCTATTTCTTCCTGGCTAATTCTAGGGAGAGGGTGTGATTCCAAACATTGATCCATCTCCTTCACATTGTCAAATTTCTGGTCATAGAGTTTCTTGTAGTATTCAGAGATGATCTCTTGTATTTCTGTGACATTTTGTTATTTCCCCTTTATCATTTCTGATTGAGGTTACTAGAGATTTTACTTTTCTATTTCTAGTTAGTCTAGCCAAAGGTTTATCTATTTTATTTATTTTTCAACTTCAGACCAATTTCACTAATGAGTACAGACGTAAAAATTCTCAACAAAATCCTAGCCAATAGTATACAGCTTATCATTAAAGAAGTCATACATCATGATCAAGTAGGTTTCATCCTAAGGATGCAAGGCTGGTTTAACATATGCAAGTCTGTAAACATTATACACCATATCAACAAAAGCAAAAACAAAGATCATATGATCCTCTCAATAGATGCAGAAAAAGCATTTGATAAAATCTAGCATCCTTTTCTGATTAGAACACTGAAGAGTATAGGCATACATGGCACATTTCTTAAACTGATCACAAACAAACTCACAGCTAATATTTTATTGAATGGAGTAAAACTGAAAGCTTTTCCACTTAGAACTAGAACCAGACAAGGTTGTCCTCTGTCACCATTACTATTCAACATAGTATTGGAAGTTCTAGCCAATACAATTAGGCAAGACAAGGAAATAAAGGGCATCCAGATAGGACCAGAGGTGGTCAAACTCTCCCTCTTTGCTGACAATATGATCTTATACTTAGAGAACCCAAAAGATTAAACCACAAGACTCCTGGAAGTCATCAAAGAATAGAGTAATGTCTCAGGATATAAAATCAGTGTCCACAAGTCAGTAGCCTTTGTATATGCAAATAACAGCCAAGATGAGAGGCTAATTAAGGACACAACTCCCTTCACCATAGCTTCAAAGAAAATGAAATACCTGGGAGTATACCTAACAAAAGAGGTGAAGGACCTCTATAAAGAAAATTATGAAACCCTAAGATAGGAAATAGCAGACGATATCAACAAATGGAAGAACATACCATGCTCATGGCTGGGAAGAATCAATATTGTTAAAATGTCTATACTTCCCAAAGCAATTTACAGATTCAATGACATCTCTATTAAAATACCAACTTCATACTTTTAAGACTTGGAAAAAATGATTCTTCATTTTGTATGGAACCAGAAAACCCCCCGTATAGCTAAGATCATTCTTAGTAATAGAAACAAAGCCAGGGGCATCAGCATACCAGATTTTAGGCTGTACTATAAGGCTTTAGTGGTCAAGACAGCATGGTACTGGCACAAAAATAGAGACATAGACATTTGGAATTGCATAGAAAACCAGGAAATGAAACTAACATCTTACAACCACCTAATCTTTGATAAACCAAATAAGAACATACCTTGGGGGAAAGACTCCTTATACAATAAGGAGAACTTATCTGGGAGAATTGGATATCCACATGTAAAAGACTGAAACTAGACCCACACCTCTCTCCACTCCCAAAAATTGATTCAAGATGGAGAAAGGACTTAAATTTAAGGCATGACACAATAAAAATCCTGAAAGAAAGCATAGGAAAAACACTGGAAGATATTGGCCTGGAGAAAGACTATGAAAAAAGACCGACATGGCAATTATAACAACAACAAAAATAAACAAATGGGACTTAATGAAATTGAAAAGGTTCTGTATAGCTAAGGAGACAACAACCAAAGCAAATAGACAACCTACACATTGGGAAAGGACATTTGCATATTTTGAATAAGACAAAACCTTGATAACTAGGATCTATAGAGAACTCAAATTAATTCACATGTAAAAAGCCAACAATCCCATATATGAATGGACAAGAGAGATGAATAGAACCTCTCTATGGAAGCCGTGCGAATGGCTAGCAAACAATATAAAAAAATGCTCATCATCCCTAATTATTAGAGAAATGCAAATCAAAACCACCCTGAGATATCATCTAACCCCAGCGAGAAGGGCCCACATCACAAAATCTCAAAACTGCAGTTGCTGGCTTGGATGTGGAGAGAAAGAAACACTTTTATACCGCTGGGGGGACTGCAAACTAATATAACCTTTCTGGAAGGAAGTATGGAGAACCCTCAAAGAACTCAAGCTAGACCTCCTATTTGATCTTGCAATTCCATTACGGGGCATCTACCCAGAAGGACAAAAATCCTTTTACCATAAGGACACTTGCACTAGACTATTTATCACAGCTCAATTTACAATTGCCAAAATATGGAAACAGCCTAAATGCCCACCAACCCTGGTATGGATTAACAAGCTGTGGTATATGTATAACATGGAATACTATTTAGCCATTCAAAAAGATGGGGACTTTATGTCCTTGTATTAACCTGGATGGAAGTGGAACACATTATTCTTAGTAAAGCATCACAAGACTGGAGAAGCATGACTCCTATGTATTCAATTTAGATATGAGAAAGATTAATGACCTAGTACAGGGGGGGGGCTGGGGGAAGGGGAAAGCAGAGAGAGACAGAAGGAGGGCAGGGGAGGAGGAAGAGCAGAGAGAGTGATGGAGGGTGTGGGGTGGGAGAAGAGACAGTGGAGAGAGGGAAGGAGGGAGCGGGGTGAGAGAAGGGAGAGTGGAGAAAGGGAAGGAGGGAGGGGGTGGGATCTTGATGTGTGGCACATCTTTTGGGGGCACAACATAATTGTAAGAGGGACTTTACCTAACAAATGCGATTAGTGTAACCTGGTTTCTTGCACCCTCAATGAATCCCCAACAATTAAAAAGAAAGAAAGAGGGGCAGCGCCTGTGGCTCAAAGGAGTGGAGGGCTGGCTCCATAAGCCAGAGATAGTGGGTTCAAACCCAGCCCTGGCCAAAAACTGCAGAAAGGAAAAAGAAAAAGAAAAAGAAAAGAACAGAAAAGAAAAGTTCTAAGTCTTTTTCTAGACCTCGTCAATCTGAAGAGGCTGGGGTAGGCAGGAGATGGGGGAGTCTGGGAATTGGCTCTTATTACCAGCTGATTCTGGCCACACTGAAGTAGTGAAGCATGAGGTCCTCAGGTCCATTTGTTCTTTCGTTTAATTTCAGTAGCATAATAAACACCATCAGAAAGTAGGACATTAAAAAAATACTTTAAAAGATACAAGTAACATATTTGACAGAGAAGTTGAGAAAAGAAGCAAAGACAGCATTTTGATATCCTTTCTTTCAGACATTTTTCTCTATGCATTATAGAAACGAAAAATGGAAGCATAATGCTAGTAAGAAAGTAACTGTTTTTAACCTCCACAATGTATTAAAAAACTTTAAGCTGCTACCTCTTCAACATTTAATTACATCTTCTTGTATTTTTCTGTTAAAATCGATTGTTCACGAGCATTCTGTCTTTTTGAACATTCTTTCTCAAGTATCTTTTTCTTTAAACTTTACCTTTACCTAAAGTCCTCATCTTTTTACCTTCTCAGATCAAGTCTCATAGATATTGAACATTTGACCATGGTGGGAGAGAATCCCCAAAACAAAAAACAAATCAAACAAGGTTTGAGTTTTGGAATTAACTCCCCCAGGTTCCATTGTGACCTAACCTGGTGACTTGCTGAGTCCCTTTGAGAATTATTCATCCCTCCTCTGAACTTTAGTTTCTTTATCTCTAAAAGGAGACTAATAATCCACTCACGGAGTGGAACATTTTCAGTATTATGTTATGATAAAAGCTCTTTGATTACTGTGAGATAGAGTTTTAAAAATCCAAGGCACTATTGTTTCCTCAGTACGTAACACAGAACTCCCAGCTATTGTTCAATAAGACTATTTAAAAAAAATTAACCACTTTAAAGGTGAAGACAGACTATCCATTTTAGTATCATCCCTGTGTTTCTGCAGAGACACATGTATGTTTTCCCTGTTAGATGCTGGCTTGGCTGTGGTTTCAAAGGGGCTGAGATGGAGGGGGCCTATTTATGAGTCATGTAATTTAATCCTACTCTGAGTTCTGTTTCTACCATATGGCCCAGGTAGAAAGAGGATGTATTAGTTAGGCCCAACCAGAGAACTAGAGCAAGTAGGGGACAGATAGAAAGATAAATAGATAGATAGATAAATTGATCATGTATGGATTGATTGATATACATATGATGTATCTATCATCTAGTATTTTTCTATGTGGAATGTGTGTATGTGTGTGTGTATATGCATTTGGTACAAGGTATTGTTTTACACAGGATAAGCAAGTTGAAAGTCTGCAGGGAAGACCATTAGGAATCAGGAAAGGAAGACCATGGGCAGGCTAGAACCCCACAGACATAGAACAAAGTTACTATCCATAGGAAGGACTATCTTCTTTCACTAAGGAAAGCCTCAGCCTGCTGTTAAGGCCTTCTAACTGATTAATCTAGGCCCATCAGGATAGTCTAATTTAAAGTCAACTGATTAGGGACTTAAGTTACATTTGCCAAATCCCTTTGCAGCAGCACCTGCATTAGTATTTGATTAAATAAGTGGGGTCTGTCGCCTAGCCAAGGCACACATCAAAAAGCTATCACAGTCTATACCTCATCTACTTGGCACCCATACATACTCCCTGAACCACACTCAATCTTCAAATACAGACAATGACAAAATTATGCTTCCAAATCAGATACAACTGTCCAGGGGACAACTGAGAACAATTTGGACACCTTCCTGCTCAGTCCAGTACCTTTCCTCTCTCCCACCTTATCACTTTCGTTTATCATTAGTTCATCTTTTGTTAACCTTCATTTTCTCCAAATATCTGCCTCTTTTCAAGGTCAATGCTTCTCTTGGCATATTTCCATAGTTTGGTATAGAAAGTAAACTTAAAAAAAAAAACTTAAAAAAAAAAAAAAAGAAAGTAAACTTAACATTAAGAGAGTGGCCAATTTTTTGCTGGTTCCCTTCCTTGAAGCATTTTTCCTGGGGAAGAGCATATAATTACTAGGTCCAATGCTAAACCTTATTTAATACTTTGCCAACAGTATGAAGTTGGTATTATTATCTTATTATTCCAGGTTAGAAATTGAGCTTTATTGTGCTTAAGTAAATTTCCCAGGATCATACAGCTGGGCAAAGCTGGGATTTGAACCTGATAAGTTTTATTCCAAAATTAATGATTTTAAACACAACTAAGATGAGAACTTATAAAAGTTCTTGTTGGGTGTTTCCTCAAGGGTGGTCTTTAGTCCATTTATATCAGAATCACCTCGTCTACATGTTAAAAACAAAGGTCCCTGGCCCAACCCCCTGACCTAGGAAATCTGCATCTTTGGAGATATGTCTAGGAATCATAGTTTTAAACAAGTTTTCCAGGAGATTTTTTTTTAATGTCCTCCACAGTTGGAACAAGTCTAAAGTAGGGAGGAAAAAAAAGAAAAAAGATTTTCAAAGATGGGCCATTTTGGTTGTTGTTAGGTTTCAATTATTCATGCTATTGTAAAAAAGCGTTGTCAAATGTTGAAAACACCTCCTAAATGGGTTGAGGCTGACAAGTAAGGAGACTTTTCATGGCTGTCCATGGAGAATAGGTTATGCTAACTATTAATAGGGAAGTTTTGTTCTTCATATAGGAGAATTTTCCCACTTTCCCTGGAGGTTTGAGGAACAAGTATCTGATGGTGCCTTCTAGCACATCCTCAGAGGACCAAGCTCATCACACATATTTGTCACCCAGATAAATTCAGACACATCCATGAAATGCTGTTACTACTGTCTCTAGTGCAACAGAGATGGTGTTGGATGGATGGATAGGTCAGATTGTCATGCAATTTTTGGCAACAAATATATACATCAGAGATTTTAAGACCTTTTCTTTACCTTGGTTTTTCCCTGAAAGGGAAGGGTGGTGGAGGAAAGGAGGCCAGAGGGACTCTGAATGGAATATGATTAAAAAAGGAAAAAGGGAAGAAAAGTGTCTATTCTCATTCCCAAACCAGATCAATCATTATTCCAAAGTGATCTCTAATCAAAATCCAGCATATGGTCTTTATTAATTTGGGGCAATTCCCCTACCATCTAGTGCAATAAAAAGTATATCATAAAAGACTGATATCGTAAAAGACTGTAGCATGCCTTATCAGGCTAGCAAACAAGAAGTATAAAATCCAAGATAATGAAATAAGTTGAATTGCTTCGCCCTCCCCTCCCTGGATTTTTATTATTATAATTATTATTATTTTTTATTGCTAGAGGTTCTTAGGGGAACATATTCAGAGCTGGGTTATGAAGTAATAATAAATCAAGCTCATTTCTAGCATGAAGCTGACACCAAGGGCCCAAACTCCTCAGCAGCCTCAGTGGGGAGAAAGCAGAGCCCTGTCTTTAAGCTCTGGTTTGCAAGAATGATTTACCCATATTCAACTTTTCTGTTTTCTAAAGACAGGAAAAAAAAAAAAAACCCTGAGTTTCTCAGTCCTTTCATTGTCAGTTGGCTTGCCTACCTGTTCCCTCGAGTATAGTAGAGGTTCGGGCCACTTTCTCCAGAGCCCCATATCAGGCAGCGGTCCTCCTGCAAAGGTTCCACCGTGAATGGCAGGTTCCTCCTCAGTGAAGGCCGGCTCTCAAGCTTTTCCCGTTCACAGAGAACTCCTGAAACACAGCCTCAGATGAGTCTGGGAAGAGTGAGTGTGGGTAACATAGGGGAGACGACACACCGACCTCTGGGCGTTCCTGATTCATTGAGAGAGGCTGGCAGGGAGGGGTGCTGGGAAGGAACCAGGCCGGGTGCTGTGCTAGGAATGTCTCCACAGGTGTATCTTATTCCTCTTTCTTATTCCTCATCAACAAGGACACTGTGTCTCAGAAAGGTTTAATAATTTGCTCAAGGCCACACGATTTGTTGGCAATGGAGCAGGGACTCCACTCCCCCGACTGAGCAGTGCCATCTTTCCCTGTCCACCTGCACTTTGGAGCTGCTGGCCTTCCCCTCTGGCCATGTGGCCAGGGGAAAAGTGAGGAGGCCAAGATGAAAGGGGTCTTTCTGGGCCATTTCCGTGCCTGCAGCTCTCAGTGCTGCCAGGTTTTGTGGACAGAGAAGCTTGGTATCACCCATTTTATCTTGGGATGGCCTGAAATTGGCTTTTCCTCAAGGAAATCAGGTCAGTTTAGGGTTCGCCAAGTGGAAGGCTGCCACACTGAGTAGAGAGCATGGAGTCACAGCCCACAGCACCTCAAACTCTCGGACTTGAGTGATCCTTTCGCCTCAGCTTCCCAAGTAGCTGTGATTATAGGTGCCTGCCACAACACCTGGTTAGTTTTTCTATCGTTAGTAGAGACAAGTCTCACTTTTTCTCAGGCTGGTCTCTAACTTCTGAGTTCAGGCAATCTACCCACTTTGGTCTCTCAGAGTGCGAGGACTATAGGCATGAACCACTGTGTGTGTGTGTTTTCTGATCCACTTTATGTTTCAGAGAAAATTACTGACCCACAGAATTTTGTTTTGCCAAACTGCCAAACACCCTACAGCAGTCAGCAGATTGTCTTGATGTTAGCATTTAAAAGAAACAACCAGAGGTGAAGTCATTTTAAAGAAGGTCTCGTGCCACACTTTATGGATGAGAGGGTGTCTTAGCCAGTTTGGGCTGCTCTAACAAAGTATCATATACTGGGTGAAAGACAACAGGCATTAATTACTCATGGCTTTGAGGCTGGAAAGTCTAAGACCAGGGTGCCAGCAGATCAGGCTCCTGGTGCGGGTCCTCTTCCCACCTTGCAGACGGCCACCTTCCCACTGTGTCCCTACATGGTGGGAGGCGGTGGTGGTGTCTCTGGACTGTCTTTCTCTTCTCATAGAGACTTTAGTCTTCCAGTGGGGTCTGCACCCTGTGACATCATCTAAACCTAATTACGTCCCAGAGGCCACACTTCCAAATACCTTCACGTGGGGGTTGAGGGCTTCAACTTGTGAATTTGGAGAGATAGAAACATCAAATCCATGACAGAAGGGGTAATTGCCTTAATGAATGAGCTCTGGCCCCTTCCTGTTCTCCTCTCCATCTAATCTGTGGCAAGGCGTGGCAAGAAGGGGCCTGGCGGCAAAAGGACAGCCTCTAAGGAGCAAGCATGCAGGGCCAGCTGCTTACTACTGCTCTTAAATTGCCTTGAACCCAAACAAAGCTTTTGCAGGTGGCTCTTCCATGGGCTCTAAGGGAAGCTTGTGGGAATTCTCAGCTGAGTGAAATTGCTGGTGCCGGCCTCAGTAAGTGGGCACTATGAAAACCTTTTCCTGTTATCCTTAAGTAATTTTTCCAACCTTGATGCTTGGAACAGAAAAGTTTCCTTTGCAACCTTAGAATCCTATTTCAGAAAGTCAAAAAGCATCTCAGGATTGTTCGTGGCATGTCCTGTGTGATAGGTGGAGCATAAAAGAAATTTAACATTGAAGGGACATTCCCGAGATTAGAATGCAAGGGATTTGTTTAGAGAGAAGCAGATACCATAGATAGAGTTTGGCAGACAAGAGGTGTCTCCCTAATAGGGCTAACAATTTAGAGGAGAATGTCATCAATTGTAATACGAGTTTACTTTTCACCTAATGAATTTTAATGGCAGCTTTTTGCCATTACTTCTAGGAATGTATAAGAAACAGAAAAACCTGCCTGGAAACTTATTTAATAGTCTCTAAAACAAAGTCTCTGGCACTCTCTCAGCTTTATTTCTAAAAGACATTATTTTCTCACAAAACATTTTAAATACAGCACCAGAAATATTCATCACATTGCTTGTACTAAGTGCAACCTAAATGCAGATGCTCTTTGGGAAGCCTTATTTTCTATTTTGCATATCTTATTTTGTTATTCAAATGATGAAGCATATTTTGCATGAAGTTACACCTTTTTAGAGGCAGATTTTGTTCTGGAAAATTGGTGCGGCATTTCCATTTCTCACGTCTTTACATAACTGGTTTCTTGTCGGCAGATGTAACCATGTTTAACACACCAGCCCTGTAATCTGCCTCCCTGCAGGTAGTGGGCCTCGGCGCATTTCTGCATCTCTAATTAAAGGAATGTGCCTTCTTCAGGGAGAATGTTAAAAATGGACAGGCATTGCTCAAGATCTGGGTTATTTCTTTCACCAAATTTTGATTCAAAGTACAAACCCTTGTCACCTGAGAGTCAACTTTGTCCTCAATTTAACCTTTGGATTTAAACCTGACTGGCTTGTTAAAAAGAGCGTGCTCCTCATTAGCCACGACAGAGAGAACAACTGGGCCGCAGAAAGCCCGCCCTGACCCCAGCTTATCTGACTGTAAGGGTTCAACAGAGAGAGGGAAACCCACGAAGCTTTCCTTTATGCTCTCTTTTTAAATGGAGTTTTTGACATTAGAATGGCATTTTGCACTCATTATCAAATACCAAAATCACTGGATTGCAAACCAGGTGCTTCTCAGTGAGGCTGGCTGCGTAATACCTATGCAGGCATGGAGCCCACTTGTCCCTGGCACTCCAAGCTCTAGCCAGTATTCTCATTGAGATCCTCCATGGCCCTTCTAATGAGCAGGCTGTTACAATGAACAACTACAGGGGGCACCATTCACATTCTGTGCTGTATGAATGAAGCACAAGCATGGTGCCCCTTGAGTTGCATACCAGGTCAACCCTGCATACTACATCAAAACACAGTCAATTTACTACCAGCCAAGAGAGCATCACACTGAAAATATTCTGTGGTTCCGTGCTAGCGTGGGGCTCTTAGTGGCCCTGGTATACAGCTGAGCCCTTAAGCTAACCCTCCAGATGATGTCTGAAATAGCATTATTGTTTGTACCAGTTAGCATCAGTTTGCTCTTACTGCTTTAATAAATTACCTTGAACAATGACTTAAACAACACATATTTATATTCTCACAGTCTGTGGGTCGAAAGTCCAGCCTGGGTCATAATGGGGCTGTCTTCCTTCCTGTGGGCTTTTAGGAAAGAATTTTCTTGCTCAATCAGATGTTAGCAGAATTCAATTCCGTGTAGTTGTAGGACTGAGATCTCCACTTTCTTCCTGGCTGTCTCCTGCTAGAGTCCTCTCCTGGGTCCTTGCACTTAGCCTCCTGCAGCTCAGAGCAGCGACAGAGCACCGGGTGCTTCTCATGCTGCTTCTCTCTGAAGTTCTGCCGCTGGATCTTTCTCACTGCAGTTAGGAGAGGTTCTCTGCTGTAAGGACTAATGTGGTTACAGCGGGCCCATTCAGACAGTCCAAAATAATCCTCCCATCTCAAGGTCCTTAGCCATAATCACATCCACAAAGTCCCTTTTGCCATGTAACATAACATGTTCACAGTCTCCTATAATTAGGAAGAAGACATCTTTGGGAGCCATTATTCTACCTAGTACACAATTGGTTTAATTATTTTGCTTCTTAAAATGGTTAAACATTACAGCCAATTATTTGTTGAGAATCTACTATTTTATACACTATTAACTGATGGTTATTGTCTTTCTCCATCCACAGACATGTATTTTCTCATTTAATCCTTTTGATGACCCTATGAGGTAATGAGTGTGTCAGCCAAGAATGAAATCAGCTGTAAGTAATGAAAACCCCAAGCATGCCAGTGTATTATTTTAAATAAAAAGGAGCTATATAGTGGCTCAGTGCTGCCAGCAGGACCCCCACAAGCTGTCTATAGTGCTTAATAGCATCGACTCTGCACCCCATTGCCTGGGTTTCTATAAGTTTCATCCTCTACAAATGGGAATAATAATATGCTCAGATAATAGGATTGATGGGCTGAGTTAATACATTTAATGTATTAGAGCCATGCCTAGTGTTAAATTAAATTAAATGCCACATAACTGTCAGCTATTTTGAATGTTACTTTTGCTTCATATACTTAACATGTTGGATTTTGGCCTCGTAGTTTCATGTGTATTACCTCATGGTTGCAAGATGGCTGTTGTGCTTCTAGCTATCACACCCAACTTCCAGGCAAGAAAGAGCAAGGAGGTAAAGGAAGAAGGAGGTAGGTGTGCTACATGCATCAGAAAATTAAACAATTGCTGAAACGTCCCAGCCACTCCTACTCATTTCTCATAGGTCAGGAATGTGAAATATTCCTTTCTTATGTAGAAGGAGAATCTGGAAAAGCAAGTATTTTGTTTTCATATAATGAGGAATCTGCATGGCAGACACATAATTGTCCCCATCCCTTGCTTTTTCCCCAGTGCTCCAAGAAAATTGTAATCTTTTCAGTAATGAAGGAAAAAAATGGAATATGTAGTATTATTGGTCATTGGGAATTCAGTGTGCACCAGTCTCAGCTGCACTGTATGCCAGGCAAAGGTTTTGATGGGGAACTGATGGAGGTGCAGTGATGGGGAGAGCTTCTGGACATTAGAGATGCTGTGGGTTGAATTGTGTCCACAGAACAGTGATGCTCAAAGGCCAGGTATGGCAGCTCATGCCTGGCACTGTAATCCCAGCACTTTTGGAGGCCAAGAGGCAAGATGGTTGCTTGAGACCAGGAGTTTGAGACCAGCCAGGCAACGCAGCAAGACTTGTCTCTAAGAAAATGAAGAAGAGTTAGCCATGCCTCATGGCCCAGGCTTCTAGTTCCAGCTACTTGGGTGGCTAAGGCAACAGCGTTGCTTGTGCAACTATACTCTAGCCTGTGTGACAGAGCAAGAACTTGTCTCTAAAAAAATTTTTTCCTCTACTAGGTATATACTGAGATGATCAAAAATCATTTAACAACAAAGACATTTGCACCAGAATGTTTATTGCAGCCCAATTCATAATTGCCAAGTGATGGAAGCAGCCCAATAGCCCATCAACCTATGAATGGCTTAACAAATTGTGGTATATGTATACCATGGAATACTATGCAACCATAAATAAAGATAAGGCTGCTATAAAATTTAGGTTTACCTGGATGGAGGTGGAACATATTATTCTTAATAAAGTATCTCAATAATGAAAGAAAAAGAATCCAATGTACTCAATACTATTATGAAACAAATATACAATCGCCTACACATTCATATGAATGATAAAACAAAACTATAGTCCAGAAAGAAGGAGGGAAGGGGGAGGACAGGAGGGGTGGAGGGAGGGGGGAGGAGGGAGGGTATTTGTGGGACCTCACCTAATGTGCATAATTCAATGGTACATTTTAAAACTATTTCAAGTAGAACATAAATGTCTTACCAGAATAAATAAATAAGTGAGGTGATGGTTATGTTAATAAGTTTGATGTAAGCTTTCCACATTGTATACCAAATCAGCACATTGTAGCCCATAAATGCATTCATGTACACAGTTATGATTTAATAAAAAACTGAAAAGAAATTAAAAAAATTATTACTACGAAAAATATTTTAAAAATAAAAAAATGCTCAAGTCCTAATGCCCAGTTCCTGTGAATGTGATCTTATTTGGAAATAGGTTCTTTGCAGATATAATTAGGTTTAAATGAAGCCACACTGGATTAGGAAAGGCCCCAGTCCAATGCCTGACATTCTTATAAGAAGAGTGTGATTTGGACACAGGGATACACAGCCAGAACGTCATGTGACAATGGAGGTGGTGTTTGCAATGATGAATTTATAAGCCAAGGAAAACCAAGGATGGCTGGAAACTACCTGAAGCTAGGACGGATACATGGAACAGATTCTCCCAAGGAGCCTCTGGAAGGAACTGAACTGCTGACACCTGGATTTTTGGCTTTCATCTTCCAGTGCTGTGGGCTAGGAGATGTCTGCTGTCTCACCCTGCCTGTTCATGGTGCTATTCTGGAAACCCTAGCAAACTAATACAGATACCTTAGAGTTTGGAAGTGAAACTAAGGCTCTCACTAAGAAAAAAAAAAAAAAAAGGAGGAACCTGGAATTGAAAAGAAAAAACCCAATGACTTTTCCAGCATTCTTTTGGGGCGTTAGCTCTGGGGAGTTGTTTTCTCTTCAAAGAAGAGTCTAGGACAGATGAGGCAAGGCTCTGTGTCCAATGTCACATGAATCAGCTTGTCCAGGGGATTCAATTCAACTTCGCATGTGTTTATTGAGATGGGATTCAGCATCTTGGAACCTTTTCTAGGCTTTGGGATTCTAGTGAGCCTTTATCTAATTACCAGGCAAAACTTCATTTTCTAACGAAAATGACTAGTTCTTTAGACCCTTGAATCATGGGTCTGACATTTCCAATTTTTCTCTTTAATTGACAACCATTATTTGAAAATGGTCTTTCCTCACTTTCAAACATGTCTGGCATGAATTTTTCCTTTCTTGATGCAGTATGGGGGAAAGAGCCTTTCATTCAGAGTCCCAAGGCCAGAGTTCTAGTATTGACTTTGGTGCTTGTTAATTGGGCAATATAGCGATTCATGCCATTTTCTGGGTTTTAAATTCTTCATCTATGAAGTAGAGAAATTGGATGAGGTCAATTTTTTTCTTGTTGTGGATTGCAATTCATATGGGTCACAAAATCATTTTATGGAATATTGACAAGAATAAGAAAAATGAAATGGAATAAAATAGAGGAGAATGAATTATATTCAAGTCAGTACTATTGTATGAAACTTCTTTTGTGCATAAACCTACTTATGCAATAGGTTGAGATGTGAGCTATATGTCTTAGTATGGGCCAAGGTTGAAATGTGTAGAAGACACTAGACCAAATGGACTTTGAGGCCAGCTTTAATGCTAATATAATTCTTAGGCCTTGCTGGAGGAGGGGGGGTTTCCATGTGATGCTCCTCATACTTGGACACAGCCAGATTGGTCTCTGGCTCTTCTGAGAGAATCAGCCAATGCGTCTGTGTTTTGTCAGGCACCTACTGCTGGGGGGAGAGTGAGAAAAGGGACCTTGGATGGGTGCAAGAGCATGGAGGGGTGGGGTCCAGGCAAGAGCCTCCTTGGGGGAAACTTCTGTGGTGTCTAAGAGTCTTTGTCTCAGCACATCATGGCCTCATTTAATCCCTCTTTAGTTTACCCTGCATGGCCGGACCTTGCCTCCTCCAGAAGTTGCTCTGCCTTCTGGAAACCTCAGAGGTCCCTGGGGCACTTCTCCATGAATTAGCAGAGCATGTCTAAACTTCATTTTCCTATCACATCTCCATCTATACCATCCTTTACTTAACATCTACCTAAATAATTTTATTTTTATTGAAAACTTTCTTTACGACTCTAAGTAGGAAAAAAAGTATCATGTATTTTCCCAAAGAGAAGATGATAGTCTAGTTAATATAAAGAAAACAAAACGGTGTTAGGAAATTCAAACTAGAGCCTTCAGAAATTCAAGCTAAGGTGTGCTGTTAGCAAAAGAGATCGGCAAGTTTTAGAGCAATGTTGAAGACACATTAGCCCTTGACCAAGTCTTTCTTCTTGACCAAAGCAGATTATCGGAAGGGAAACAACTTTTGCATAGTGATTATATGCTACATGTAGTTAAGTCCCCACCTAAAATTAGATTCTCTGTGAAAATCGGGACTAGTAGTGATACGTGACAGAGAGCCTCTGTTGGCTGATGTACTAAATGCTTCATGAGTTTCTTCACATCAGCCCCTGGGGCCCGCACGGTGAACACTGCTGCCGAGACAGGGAGCTGGGGATAAAGATGGTCAGCAAGATACTGGGTCCCAGCTTGTTAAGCAAGAGCCATTCTTACCCATCCCCAAATGGCCGACGGTGGGTGCCTTATCCTCCATGGAGAACTGGGGCAGGGGAGGGGCACACCTCTGGTAGCCATCGTCCCAACCTGGGCCCATGTGACTATCTGTCAACCCTGCTCCAGTGAATTGGCCGGGCAGAGAGAGAAAGGAGTAAGGTCTCCATGAAGCCTCCAGAGGGAGCTGGGGAAACCAAGGAAAGACAGCCTCGTCCTAAAACCAGGTCCCTGGCAAGGACCTCTGTGCTTCTCAACAGACAATGGCTGGCACCTGCAGCCAAGAATACTCGAGTTTCCCCACGCCAGCCTTATCGAACAAAGGCCTGGGTTTTTGTGTTGGGAAAGGAGGTTACACAGCAGCAGAGGCAAATATCCATTTTATGGGACAGCAACTCATTTTGCACACTTAATAACCTGTAAGACAGTCACCAGCGGCCGATATGCAAATGCCCATTGATCTAGTGTGTCCGGTAAGGGCTGGCGTCCCAGTCGCCTAATTTTGCAGAACATAGCCCAAGAACAGGCACCTTTGAAAGTATGTCCCAAAGCAGTGTGACCACCCCCTCCCCGAGGCTTCTCCTTTCAATCCTGGATGAAAAAAAGTCACCACGAAGAGGTTCAGCTCCAGGCCAAACACTGTCACATAGAGAAGATTGGGGGGGGGGAGAAAAAAGGAACTTGAAAGGCCTGCAAGGCCACTTGGAGAGCAGGGCCCTGCTTGGGCTCCATTGCCCCTCCCCACCTGGCCACCTCACAGCTGGGGGTGGGGAGGAATGGAGGTAAGATAGTGAGAGGGGACAAAAACAGGTCCCCACTTTCCAACCACTGAGGATGCTGCTTGTCAAAGTGGTTTCACATCCTGGGTGGTGGGGCCGGTGAGAACCTTGGGGCTGGCAAAGTATAATATACTAAAAGCTGCTTAATAAAGCCCAGGGCTGCGTTTGGGCTGCACTCTCTATAAATCAGAGGGTGATACCACAAGATCAGCAAGACAGCACATTGTGAGGCTGGGGAGGCTCTTAAATCTAATCGACAGCTCTTCCAGCAAATATATAGCCACCACCGGAGGACAGAGGTGGCTGCACGCTGGAAAATATCCTCAGGAGCGCACACATTTCCCAGGTGATAAGAATGCTGAATGGTTCTGAGCTGAGAAACCTTGGAAAACAATTAGCCAGAGAAGCAAGATAACCTGTTGAAATTATGGCCCTGCACTTTACTGCTCTTAATAAATTTTCTGGCAGCCTCTCTCCAACTCAGGGTCCTGGTCTGCTTCTCCCTTTAATAGTTGGGGGAATTAAGTCGTCAAAGTTTCATCTACCTGTCTGACTTCAGCCAGAGTACAACTTATTTGCCTGGATACCTTTCAAAACTGCTGTCTGCGTAGATTATAATTTAATATATAGTGGAACTAACACGAGGCTGCCTGTTTCTTGAGTCAAAATGTCAAAATCTGCATTTATACATTCTGAATTGTCTTCAACCTTGCACACACTTTAAAGAGTAATCACATGGTCGCTGTGAAGCATGAAAAGAAATTACACTGAGATTTGCGTTTAATCTCCTCTGTTCATTGGTGTAGCAAGGAGAGCTGTGGACTCCCAGCTGAATACATGATCAGACCTGCCATTTCATTAGCCACAGCTAGTTCTGATTGCCGTGGAGCTTCAGTTTTCTCATCTGCAAAACAGGCATAATGTTCACCTTATTGGTGTAAAGAGAAAAAGAGACAAATGTAGAGAAAGCAAACAGCATAGCTTCTTTACACTTAGACCCCATCTCTTTCTAGTAAAAGATCTGTTGAGGTTTCCAGTTTCCTTAGCATTGTGCTTTCATGTGGCCAATTTTATTTCAACACCCAAATGGTATGAGCCATTTTTCCAAGTACTTAGATAAGTGCCAGAGACCCCAAGTAACTTGCCCTTACTGGATCTGAAATTCCAAGGGCAAGTTACTTAATTCATTTAAGGCTTTCTCATCTCGTGGAGTTTGAAGATTAAAGAGAATAAATTATGGAAAATACTTAGACCAGTATTTGGCACTTACTAAGCACTGAATAAATATTCACTGTTGTTATTAAAGTACAACCCTCCCCTCACCTTGCAGTCACACATCTTTGGGGAGTTCCATTCTCCATGCTGGCACTTGTGTTGTGTTCTCTGCCTAGAAAGCCAATGTCCTGATTTGCTTGGGCTGTTTACATTCTCGCATCCTCTGGGGCTGTTTTAGATGTTGTGCCTTCCCTAAGACATTGCTGATTCTGTCTACACCCAACTCAAAAGTCAGCTTTGCCCTCACAGGCATCCCTGGCAGAGAGTCCTTCCCTCAGGCACCGATCATATTCAGCCTTGAGTTTGGCCCCTTTGTTTCTTTTCTACTCACCCCTTGAGTCCTTGCGGGTAGAATTCAAGGCTCGTCTATGTCCGGGATCTTCTGTAGCATTTTGCAGTGTCTGATATAAGTATCTGTTGGGCTTTAATTAAATGCCATTTTATTTTCCTACTTTTTATTACATTGCATAGGCAGAAGAACTACACAGTCATGGGTTGTTAGGGTCCAGTTAAAACGGTATTTTTTTAATGATGTCTTACGTTTATTATTAGGTAGCAAACTTTAGTATTTGGGCTTGTGTGGGGAGGGTTGGCAACAACCAGCCAAATAAAGTTTACGTTGAAAGGATGATTGTTAAGATGGTTTTTGAAATGGTCACACCTGATGCAGCTCTCTTTCTCTCTCCTTTTCCGAGAACAAGGGTCATCTTTAACCATGACCCATGACTTCTGAGAGCCCAGTGATTAAGAAGGCACAGGTCTGAGGCACAGTAACCACAAGCTAAGGAAGAATCTTTTAAGGCCGTCTGGTGAGGTACCATCCATGTGGCAAAGCTGGAAGCCCCCCCAGGAGCTAGCGCAGAATGCCCAGGGGACAGCAGGTTCTCAACAAGTAATGAAGGAAGGAAGATCAGCTTTCTTTCCTTCCTGAGTAGCCCTGGACTGCCTGGCTGGCTTCATCGTGCCTCAGTTTCTTTAGCTGTAAAATAAATATGAGCCTGATGTTTTTGGGAGGGAAGCAAAACTTACTGTGATTGTGAAACATTCAGCATGTAATGTTGGCAATGATTTGTTAGCATAACAGTGACCATTAAAAAAGAAATCTCAGTTGCTAAGATGCTTACAAAGTCATCTCTAGTTTCTCTGGATATGCCTAAATAGCTTTCCTGAAGTCTTTATTTGAGTGCCATTGAATACAGGACTTAGTTTCTTTAAGGAAAGTCTGGGAATTGTTCTAATGCACCATCTACAGCTGTTGAAAGGAACTGGTAATGCAAATGATTGCAAAGCACTTCCCTAAAATCCGAGGAGTTATGCAATAATAATAGTAATCATCTGTTACTAAAAGTATTTCCATCTTAGTAGGTTGTATGTAATATATTTTCTCTTTGCTCAAGTCTCTCTTTACTCTCTAAATAATGCATTGCCCACTGCATTTACAACCTCCTGGGTGAGTTCTTCATGTTTTAAATTAGAATCTGGCCTGCCCATGTGAGCTAACACCTTTCACCTCAGGAATAATACCAGGTGATCTTTAAAGACAGGACTTTGAGATTTACAGTTTGAGCATTGAGGTGGAATGTCGGCAGCGCAGCAATTCAGGAAAAGAACACTCACACCTCATTTCTACATTCAGATGAATTCAACAAACATTTCTTGAGCACACAGAGTCAGGCAACGTGTGACAAATAATATGCACCTTAGAAGGCCACACAGACCTGGAAACTAATGATTGTAATATGGGTAATGAAAGTTGTAGCGAGAGTCTGAGGAAAGTATCTTGGTGATGTTCCAGACGGAATCACCAACTCTGCTGCCGCGGGGAAGGGGCGCGAAGGTGTCCTGGTCAGTAGAGTCGCAGATACCTGAGCCCCTTCGAGCAAGTTGGAACAGAAAGGAATTTGATGTGGGGAACTAGGTGTGTGAGGCGTTGGCAAAATTGTTGGAAGGGTGGGAGGAGCAGGCTCCGGGGGATGCAGTCTCAGACAAGCATCCCAAAGCTGGCCCCTGAGAAAATTGCTACCTTGGCAGTGTTCAGAATGTCAGAGATCCTGGGCAATTTATTATTATTGTTATCATTTCCTTCTAATTGTGATTATATATCCTTTGGCCAACTTCCCCCCACCTCCCAAACACCCAAGCTTCAGTAACCACCATTCTGCTCTCTCCATCTAAGGGATAAGTATTTTTAGAACCTGCAGATGAGTGAGAACGTGAGATCTTTGTCTTTCTGTGTCTGGTTTATTTCACCTTGCGTAATGTCCTCCAGTTTCCTCCATGTTAGAGCGGATGGCAGGATTGCCTTCTTGTTTATGGCTGAGCAGTATTCCATCATGTGAATATATCCTATTTTCTTTATTCATTGTTGATAGACACTTAGGGTGATCCCAGAACAGACAAACATAGAGAAGCAGAACCTAGACAAGAGGTTGCCTGGGGCAGAGCGGTGTGGGGGGTGGGGAGAGAAAAATGGGGAGAGGGAAATGGGAATGACTACTAACAATGATGGCGTTTACTGGATGCTGAACATGTTCTGATTGTGGTGATAGTTGCACAGCTCTGTGAACATACTAAAAAACATTGGATTATACACTTGGAATAAATAAATGGTTCCACTTGCAAATTATATCTCAATTAAGTGGATAATTAATAAAAAAAAAATTAAAGATTCAAAATAACCAATGCCCCAACTGTCGCCAGCAGAATCCCACTGGCTCCACTGGGATCTACACCAACACAAGGGGTAACCACCACACAGCCTTTTGGCCCCCAGGAAGTGAGAGCCTGGGCTCTCCTGCAGTCCTCAGGTGCTTTGTTGCAGGAAAGCGTGCCTGGCCCTTAGTTCCGTCTGTCCATATTTTGGGTCTGTTTGGTGGAAGGGGGACCTCACACAGAACCCACACTGTGCGGAAATCTGGAAGACGAGGGCCCCAGCGCTTGAGCCTCTGCCCGCAGTATGTCCTGCTGCAAGAATGTGGGATGGAGCCCGTGGCCAGTGTCTGTCTCTTTAGGCACAAAGAGCTGCTTGATCCAGGACTTGGGAGATGAATGAGGGTGCACGGGGGAGAGCAGGAGGGCAGTGAGGGCTCTGAGCAGGGGCTGCCGCGCTTACCGCAGACTGCCAGGGTGCAGAGCCGTGAGAATGCACGCTTGGATTAGATAGCTCAAAGCAATTTGAAATAACAGTAGTATGAGATGCAAAACCAGATGTAGTAAAGTCGAAGAGGGAGAGGCCTGGGGGACTGGGTGGAACGGCTTTGGACTTCTGACTTCAAGCTGTAAGTAGAGGGGAGCCACAAAAAGGTTTTAAAGAGAGAGAGAGAATGAGAGTGGAGCGGGTATTAATTTCCCTTGACTGCTAGGTATGTCGTTACCTGATAGATATTTAACAACTAGCTCTCCAGGGGGAAGAAAAAGCACCCTGCTGTGTTGGGTGTGCCAATTCCTGGGTTGTAAATCATCCCAACGTGGCCTGTACAAGCCACCGACATGCTACCACCGAGTGTAGAGTTGAAAAGAGAGGCACACAATTGGCTCCCGGGAACTGGGACCCGCTGACACCAGCAGGTCTACATGGCAAGTCCTCCCATCACATCCTTAATGGGTTCTTGGACACTGTGGCTTTAGTAAAATGATGTGTGATGAAACCAATTTTACCACAGGCTAATTGACATGAACAAGACTTAAGTTCCCATGGCATATTTTGGCCATAAAAACATCATGAAGCACTTTAACATATTAAACATTATTAGCTGGGTGTGGTGGCTCATGCCTATAATCCTAGCAGTCAACGTGGGTAGATTGCCTGAGCTCACAGGTTCGAGACCGGCCTGAGCTAGAGAGAAACCTCATTTCTAAAAAGAGCCAGGCATTGTGGCAGGCACCTGTAGTCTCAGTACCTGGAGGCTGAGGTAAGAGAATTGCTGGAACCCAAGAGTTGGAGGTTAATGTGAGCTGTGATGCCACGGCACTCTACTGAAGGTGACAAAGCAAGACTCTGTCTGCCTCACAAAAAATTATTAAATTCAATATAAATATATTAAACACTATACTTGTGCACTATGCATACTTTTAAGAAAGATTAACAAAAACAAGATAATTATTTATCCAATCTTTGGCAAGTCTGAGAGCAGTGGCAGTCATAGTGGTGGTGGTTTAATCAAGGAATGAATATTTGCAAAACAGAAATGGCAGAGCACTTTCTGCCCCCGTGAAGTTCAAAAACAATCACAATGAAGTGGGCTCACCAAGCACTTTCAGAACCCATCGCTTGGCGTTGTCCATTTGTATGATTATCATCTACTAATGAATTGTTATTTTATAATAATTTGTGTTCAGTCATTTTCCAACCCACTTATTCCAGTGCAGGGTCGTGGGTGGTCAGGACGTGCAGACTTCACACGGACAGTGCAGGGGCTCCACATAGGAATCTCTTCAGTGTTATAACGAAATGCCATTGAACCTCTCGACATAGAGCATCTGCTGTATATGCCATGTGAGTTAATTCTCCAAACAACCCTGATCACCACAGCGGCATAAAGCTCCAGCTCCCTCGTCCCAAGTTGGGCTAAGTCTTGCAGGCCAGTTTTGCTCCTGAGTTGGACCATTGTGTGGGGTTGGCTGAAGCTGGGAGTGTGGTGCAGCTCAGCTTCCCCTTCTCAGGGATGGGACCCAAGCGCACTCTAATAAACACACTGCCCAAGAGCCTCTGTCTCAGCGTCTTCTTTTCAGGGGGCCTGATGTGCAACTGATACTCTTCGTTTCCGTCCTTTATCCTACTGCTGTTTTTGAATGTTGCTATTGAACTATTGAACTCCTGAGGGTTGCTACTCAAGGGTGAGCGGGACCAGACTCACCTATTAATTCATTGTATCTTAAAACAATCCTACGATGGGTAAAAACCAAGACTCTGATGTCTTACTGATGGAATAAAGCTTTATTTTAATGCAAAATAAAACAAGAAAAATTTATATACTCATATACAGCAACATCCAAAATGTTTTCTGTGGTACAAATGAGATTATCTTAAAAAGTTTATAAAGAATTCATTCTCCAACCCCGTATGCCAAAATATGATTTCACATAATTTATCTTCAGAACTTATGAACAGACTTGGTATCATAAAAGCATAGGAAACATGAGAAAAAGTGATGGTATAAACAACAGGTTTTGTTTTATGTTCCAGTAGTAAACAGCACTGCAGATGGAACAGGAGAACACTTTCTGGAAGAGTCAGGAGACAGGCTATGAGAGCCTTTGGGTTTGGTTCACTTCCCACTTTCAGCCTGTCTTTAAAAGTCAGCTTGTGTGTGATTCTATGACTATTTAAGGACATGAGGCAGAGAAGATTTCACTTAGAAGTTATAACTACATGTGAGATTCTAGGCTTGCTTTAGATATCTAACTCTTTTCTTCCTTTTTATCAGAAAAGTGACTTTGTAGGTTTATCTTATGGAGACCTCTTTTTCTGGTCTCTTGGTGACATCGTTTCCAACTAAGTCAACGGTGACTGGGAGTGCAGCGAAATACTACTCTGTTTCTGAATCCGACCCCCTCTGCCTAATTGCACTAAATCCAGACTTTCTGTTGCTCATGGACTCAGGAAGCAGTAGGGTGTCTACCCAATTTAACACCAATTTGAAGGCCATTCATTGTAGATTTCAGAGTTTAATGCTGGTAGGAATTGTACAGACACACTTTACATACCAAAGTCTCCAGATCTCTCTACCCTCCTGAAATGCCACAATGTCCCTCCAAAGAAAATGAATGCTGTTTGTGACAGGTTGAGGAAATAAACACTTTTTATAGGTTTGATCTCTGTTGTATACAGAGGGAAAAGAGAAACGCGCTTCATGATCCTCCTAAAATTGTTTGGTGGATTTTCTTCAAAAGATAGCTTTAGTTCAAAAATTCCATGAATTTTGGAAGACATAATGAGTCATGTTTTAATTTTACTTAGTGGACAGTAAACTATACAGCTACAGTGAAACCTCCAATCTCCTCTGTCAGGACTCCTTCCCTGAGTGATATTTGGTCTGTGTGTCCCAGCACGATTATAATGTTTTTGCTCTGTGCTATCCTTGGGGGTCAACACATGTATACCTAAAAATCTAAAATCAAAGAGCTTCAGAATAACTTTTTTCCCAAAAAGTTCTGTTTGCCACTAAATCATGATTTAAGAGTTGTTTTTGAGACTGCCTTGCCACCACTGATTTCAGATTGTGGGGAAACAATAGTATACCCAGAGTGATAGGGTCACGGCTCAATGACCAAATGGATTAATGAGATGTTGGGTTTCTTTCCTTTGCAGAGGATTGAATTCTCCTACATCTAAAAGTTTCTGATGATCTGCTCTTTCATTTTGCTACTGAAAAATGGGAGAAAAAATAGGGCTCCTTAAAATATTGAGTGACTTAAGGCCAAACCTCTCATCTCAAGGACCAAATGACCAGCAGTCAGATTTGCAGTCAGGCAGGTGTATGCCAATTGGGTTTGTAGCTCAATGTGCCTCTCTATTCCAGGGGGCCTGTCAGAGTTCTGAGCTCCAAGGAGATACCTAACTGAGTTTTCCCAAGGCCAAAAATAAGCAGAGAGTGATTCCTGGTCCTGGACATCTACTGATTACATGATGGTGTTCTAAATACTCTAAACAACCTGTTCTCAATACTGGGAAAGAGTCCTGTAACCTCTGGGTGGTGACAGTTGGAGGGTTAGTACACAGGCATTTATAAAGCTTACATCTGAGTTGTCCTTAATGATCGCTTGGCTTAATGGAGCCTCTGTCACAAATGTAACGTGAGCTTCTTTAGGGCAGGATCAAATGGAGCATGAGTTATATTTCAAGCAGGAAAAGAAAACTGCTATAATCTATTTTTTGGCTGCCCCTCAGGATTAGCAACTATTTTATTGGCTGTGTGTACAACACAAAACCACACTCTGGGGCAGCTTACCCTGAGCCTGTGGGTAGGAGGTATTGTGCACAGGACATAGCAACACTGTGGGTGAAAACAGGGGCATTCTTTCTGCAAGGACCACCCCTCTAAAACACGGAGTTCTACACCATCACCCCTGGCCACCTCTTAGGTGGTCTAGCCTGATCCAGAGGGAACCTCCTGGCTTGGTTATATTTATAAATCTACAGAAATTTGGTCAAAATATGCAATATACTGAACAGCTGATTTTTAATGCTTAAAAACAAGTGACGTTTCCTTCATTGTCTCATTTTCTTTCTTGAAGGCAGCATTCAGCATGTCAGCAGGGAACTCCTACAGCTCACCTCTGCTCCCTTCAGGTGAAAGGGACTAAGATCCTCAACCTCTTTGAACAAATTGCAAGCAACCTAAAGGCGACTGACTTAAGAGAGATGACAGGGGACAAAAACCACTTGATAGTCTATTCCCAAGAGGGCCATAGTAAACTGGAGTGTCGGAAATGATATCTTTTGAAGTCCAGTAAATAACACTATTTACATCTAAAAGTAGCACTTACATCATTCTTGGTAACAGAACTCTATTTTAAATTAAAAAAGTAGAACTAAACTGGGCTAGATGGAGGCTCTATGTATTCAATAATACTATAATTTATTAAACCCTGTCAATCAGAGGCAATCTAATCTCAGTCAAAATATATCTAAATTGAACTCAAGACATTTTTGGATGGAATGGAAGAAGGGTCTAAAGAAAAGCCTTAAAGTATCTCAAGCATCACTGAACAATTCAAACTGATGCTCAGGTTTTCCTGTGTTTCAGTGTTTTGCTTGTATTCTCATTTGGGTCAATTTGTACATTTTTAGATATTTTGTTCTTGTAAAAAAATTGCTGCAACTCTCCACAGAAATTGCCTTGGGTTTTCAGCCTTTCAAAGTCATAAGACGAACCTTTCCCATTTGGAGACCTTGGCCTTGCCCTGACTTTTGTTAATGAAATAATGCAGATACAGACTGATTTAGTCTTAGGCCTCATTTCCCGTCCCCTCTATGTTTCTTTTTTACCCCTTCTTCTTCAAACTTTCCAGAAAGCATTTTTAATCTTCCATTCTTCATACTGGTAATCAAACATCTTTGAACACACACGCACAATCATTCACTTCCTTCTACTACCTGCTGCTTGTCAATTTCCAAAGGCCATGGCCAGCTCCTCTCTGTCCTGAGTGCGGATAGAACTGTTTGGCACCGAGTCTGGACTTGGCCTTGCTAGGGCATTGCTCCCTGTGTGACCTAACCACGGGCTCTCTTTTTCCTAAGTATGTTTTAGCTTTCAAGTGGGAGCCTTAAAGTAGAGGCCCCAGTTCAAACAATTACAGGCAGGATATCTGGGAACGACTCTAATGCCAGATACCTATACTTGTCAGAAGGAAGGAAGGTGAGGACCATGGGAGGTTCAGCCCTCTTAACCTGATCACTGTGGTCCTTAGGATACGTTCCTTTTGGAAGCTCTGATTAACTCTGCACATTCTCCCAGGACACTAATACTGCATTCATATCATACTGCCTTTTATATCAAAAGTGTAATGAAAATGTGTAATGTTTACAGCAAATGAGTGGTATCAGGAACCTGAGACATTCTACAAACAAGGAAATATAATCTTCCTTTGGGTATAAGAAAATTCAAGGGCGTCACTAGTCATGTTTATTTATTTTTTTTCTCAATAATAAAAAATAAAACTCTACACTCATTTAAGATGCTATATAGCAGTGTGTCTATGCTGCACTCTGCAGACTTAGCAGCTCTCCTAGGGGCTGAGGCTGAGCCTCCGAGGAAGGCTGCAGCGAGGAGACACGGCTTCTCTACTGCGATTGTATGGGACGTGTGCATGGGGCTGTGCGCGCACCTACTCAGGTCCCCTCGCAGGGATGCACCACCCAGCGTTGCTCCCCTGGGAGCTGCCTGTCCTGCGCTGACAATTTCTGAAAGCCTTTCGAGTATCAGACAGTATTGTTTTCATGGTCCCAGTCGTCCTCATCCTTCTGATTTCTTTTGCCCCTCAAGCCCCTGCCCTTTCTCGTTCCCTCTGATCAGGATTCAAGTATTGCAACCTCAAAAGCTAATTTGTACCATGTAGAATTCTTAGCAGGGAGAAGGCCTTGAGGTCTGGAAAGGGCACAGTGGCATTCTGCATCTTCCCTTCCTGGCGGGGCTGGCCTCAGTGGCCTTCAGCTATACGGCTGCAGTCATGGGGTTCTTATGCCGGGGATCCTGGGTTCGGTAGGGGTACTGGTCTGGGCTGCCCCCTCGGGGTCCCAGTCTGCCCATGTCCTGATAGGCAGGCACCCTGTGGTGCTGCGGAGGGGAGGGAGGAACATCTTGTCGGAAAGGTCCCTTGTGCTGGGGAGCTGGCGGTGGGGGGTAGCACTGAGGGTAGCGGAGGTCTGCCACCCTCAGGTCTGCGGGGCGCAAGTAGCTCCCCCTGGGAGGATGCAGGGGATGAGCCCCAGCATAATAGGGCAGCTCCCTTTCCTGGTAGAGCCCTCGGGGTGCTGCTGTCAGGTATTCCACAGGATCTGCAGGGCCTCCCCTGGAAAGAGAGAAGAGACACAAGTCAGTGGCCGCAAAGCCTCTGCGAGCGAGAGCGAGGGCCACGTTACCGTGTGGCTGGTGTGGCCGCTGACTCAGCCTTGGCAAATGGGATGCGAGCAGAAGGGATGTGCGTTCTTAAAAGATGGCAGGAGAGACTAGAGAGTGCTGGAAGATGGTGGCGGAGACGGTCCTGTAGCCCATCTCTCCCCGGTCAGCAGGTGAGAGGGTGGGAGCTCTGGATCCTTCCCTGTGTGAACTATTGGAGTGGACGGGCAGCTGGTGAGACACAGAGATCGGGAGGATTGGCGCATTTGAAATATAGTTCTTAACCATGGAAACTGTTGCAAACCGTTTTCCCCTGCCAGGCGGAGGGGCAGCCGGCCCCTCCCACAGGGAGGACAGCAGGTCCCAACCCACAAGCTCTAATCGGAGAAAATTCTACTGAAGTATGGAACTCAGAGTTTGACGATCAGAAAGGGGCGCTGCTAGGAACCACGGAGACCCGGGCAGCCCTGGCGTGAGCCGAGGGGTCCAGACTCTGCCGGACTGACACATTGGAATGTCCAAAATGACGAGCGCCTTTTCCCCAGATCAATGACAGAAAGAATGGGTGACCAGCCAGCGTTACATTAGGCGGGGACCCTAGTGAAGCCTAGAGGGGCGGAAAAGACACTTTGAGCTGTGGAAGTTGGTGAGGAGGGCCCCTGGGCACTTCAGCTGGAGAATAACTGAAGTTCAAGTTCTAACCAACAGCCCCGGGAAGCCCCCTACCCTCCAGCCTTCACTGTGGCTGGGAGCAGCTGCGAGCTGGGGCCATAGCAACTGCCGCCCCAGGTGCTGCTGTGGTCGCTTTGAAGCTGCCGCCAGTGAATAGTGACACACTGCCACGCCCCCCGAGATCTGCAGCTACCGCGTGGCCCCTCCCCTCCATCCTTCACAGCCGCTGCGAGAAGCTGCGACCCACAGCCATAGCAGGCCGTGCTTGTGCTGCCGCGGTCGCTCAGGCGCTCCAAAGCCGCTGCTACCGTGAGCGTGGTGCTGCCGCCCTGCGAATAGTGACACACTGCCACGCCCCCAAGATCTGCAGCCACCGCGAGGCCCCTCCCCTACAGTTGCCACTAGCCCCGCTCCCGTGCTCCTCTTTCACAGCAGATCATTGTTGTCGGACTGGACTGCAATTCTCTATACATATAAGAATAATAATATTTTTGAGATTTTTTTTTTTTGAATATCCTTTTCTTGGAGGCACTATCAATAACTCTTTACTTCACTTTCTTTTCTTAGACTATTTTTATTACCTCCTATTCTCAACTGAACATTCTTCTTCCTCTCCCATGTTAATTTCTTTGTTCTCTCTCCGCCTCCTCTCCCTCCCTTCTTATAGCTTCTAAGAGTGCTTATATCATATTTGCTATAGCATTTTCTTCTTCGCTATTCTCAAGTATTTTTTAAGAAGCATTTTAATTGTTGAATTCTTTTTTTTTTTTTATTATTAGCTGTTGTTCTGTGATTCGCTGTTTGTTTGTTATGTTTTGTTTGTATGTCAATGTTTCTGACTGTGGGCGCATCTGTGGGCTTAGGCATCTAGTAGCCCTTCTACGAATGTATGAGCCCATTTGCTATTAATGTGATTGGTGTTATAAATGTTTTCCTTGCCACCTTGATACTTCAGTTCACCCCCTGCCCAGGATTGGAAGTCTAGAACTCCAACTCATCCACAATCCAGAC